>DF240867.1:0-31920 GCA_000507305.1 Breviolum minutum Mf 1.05b.01
TGGTAGGGGTGCCCTACCTAGGGCAACACTGCGGCTCATTCGCTCCTTTTACACTCCTTGTGCCGAAATGGTCCGCTGTCACTCGAGAGATGAAGACCCTTGTGGTCCAAAGCACTGAAATCACACTCCTCAAAATCTATAAAGTTTTCTTTCTATCCGAGAAAGAAAAACTGTGAGGAAAACACAGAAGCGTCATCCCATGATGATACCCTGTGACCTCTTTCTTCTTCTCATACCAATCACTTCATGCGGCGAACTTCAGACGAGCCGGGGTAGTAGGAATGAACTGGCTGAGCTTGACGCATCATTCGCACATAGGCACCGAGATCCTTGGCCTTTGCTGAAGGTCCAGCATAGGTGGAGCACCACTCCAGGTAATTTGCCATGGCTTTGTCAGTCTTGGCCAAGTTCCACATTTCAACGAAGGAATATTCCTGAGCGGCATACTTGGGAAGCTCATTGAGGGTGCGTCCCCACTCTTCCACCGAAGGCATCCCCACAGGAAGTCCAGTAGTAGTCTTGCCACCCTTGTATCCAGTAGGAACCACTGGAGCTTGAGAGGCGGCTGGAAGACTCACGGCATCCCACTCTGCGATATGAGAGTCACTGTCCAGATCACTTGGTGCAGGGAGATCATCAGGTGCTCGACGTTTGGTTGCATCACTCATGGTCCCCAGGACCTCAGGTGAGGCCTCAGCCAAAGTCATCACTTCTTGCAACAGTCCAGCTTTGCGGAGAGCATCCAGCGCTTCCACAGCGTACTGAGATGGGGCATCAGTCTTCTGCTGCTTCTGAGAAGGCATGAGGACTACAAGTACACAAAGAAACGAAAGAACGGAGTATGAAATCTTTGCTTTATGCTTCTTTGGACACAAAGGATATCAACAGGAACACACGAGTACTATTTCACACGGTTACCAATCCAGTCACAGTGAAAACATCATTTCAAGACCTTATGAAAACCCCTGTACTACTCACAGGCCATGAGATCACAATGCTCACATTGAAATTATAGACGACCTATGACGAACAAATCAACAAAAATTGCAATGATCCCATGACGACATTGCAGCAAACTGTGACTAACAAACTAATTATGACCTTTGGTGTGCAACACCCTCTTGCTCTTTTGACTGTGCGGCGGCAAGGGTCTGTCGTCGTTGAATCCTTTCTTCACGCTGTTTCTTCTTCAGACTCAAGATTGTGGCTTCTTTATTCAATTGATATTCACCAATATGCAAAGCCGCTCTCATTAGGTCAGCAGGATCCATGTTATCTTTTGTCAATGCATCAGCTAACATGAGTTCGGTGGGACACCAACGAATCTTGAGACCTGTTCTCGACACACACTGCCGGAGAATGGCTAAGTCGATGGCCACTCGCTTGTCATCTACCTTGCTTACGGACGACATCGAGGTCAGGTGGTCATACAAAGACTTGCAGTCGCTGATACCAACAATTGGATCAAGATCAGGCATCAACTCTTCCTTCTTAAGGGAAGCAACAATTGGAGTTTTCTCAACATGGGTCATACTACGAAGATCAAAGAATCCATGCTTGGCTTCAGCAATCATCAGAGCCATCCATTCAGCAATGGCACTTGCCGTGGAGAAGCTTTGAGCTTCTGCACTCAGAGAAGATGAAACAACACGTGGGAGTCGATACGATTTCCATGCAAATGGAGACCAATTAGAAGGTTGATTTGACTCAAGGCACTTGTCAACAAAACTCAGGATGTATCCCGCTTGCGTAGCATGTGCTTTTGTGTTAGCAAAGCCTGCATCAGAATGAAAGCAAACAGCTATGCGGTCCCAATCTATGTCTTTGACAGTAATGGTGACATCATGGTACTGTTTGGCTCGATGAATCATCTGATTGGCAAACAAGAGATCTTTAATCTTGGGCTTTGGAAAACACTGTTGACTAAATGATGCTTGAGTACACAAGTCAGGTCTACTTTGACTTGACAACCAGTTGATTGCTCCATTGACGGCTCGGAGAGCTGACACTTCTCGATCATTGGCTTCGAGATCTTTATTGCGAAGTCGGTCTTTGGCAATGTTGATGGGTCTAAGAAAACGAGCATAATCTGATTGACCATAGGAAATTTCTTTAGAAACAGGATCTTGGTTATAGTGAACACCACAAAACTCACCACTCCCAACTCTCCACTTCCGGTAGGGGAATCTTTCCCGGAGGGCCTTCACGGCTTGTTCAAACCTGGACCCTGTTCCACCTACAATGGTGTCGTCGACGTGAGCTCCCATGATCCCACAGAGCTTACCTGATGTTTCTCTCAAGAAATACAAACAATTGTCAAATTGGCTTTTCTCAAAACCTATTGTTCTTACTCCTTCATCGAAAGTACGGTACCAATTGAGAGGAGCATCATTGGAGCCATAAACGTTTCCAACCACTTCGATTACATCCTCAGGATTTACACCTGGGATTCCACCTTGAGGCTGTTTTGCATACAAAGGTCTAAACTGTGGATGAATGGGTCCAGATTCAAGGAAAGCACCCTTGATGTCTCCAAGACACATGGTCCATTTCTGAGAAACCAGAACTTGCAGCACTAACGAACGAGCTAGTTGACTCAATGTCGGACTGTTGAGGAGACCATTCACTAACTTATTCTTGAAGTCAGGATCGGTATATCCTTGCAAACACCAGCGGGCTTTATTACGGACACCTTCTTCATCAACTTTCTTGGTACAAACGAATCTGCTTCCGATGAAGCGGTCTGTTTGTTGCTGTTTGATTCTCTTTGCCTTTTCCCCTTTGTGGACGATTACTGCCCCCTTTTCTATCATGGTTTCCCACTCAGTTACCTTAGACGAGTCAACTTCCTTTTGAATCTCGGGGTCATTACCTACCGCTGGAATCTCTTTTTGCAGTTTCTATTGAAGGAATGCTGCCATGAGAACTTCAAATGTGGGTTCTTTACAATTCTCGGATTGACAGACGGCTGCCAAACTTTCTTCACAAAAGAGATCCTCTTCATCAGTTCCTCCAAGTCTTGGACGTGTGTCAATGTGACCTGCCGGCTCAGCACTAGCTTCCCTTTTGGAGGCTTCCAGTCTAGGGCTGGCATCACGGTGAGAGCTCGACTCCATGTGAGGCAATTCATCTATCATCCTAGGAATTACTTCACTCATCATTTCGGAGAAATCTTCCAACTGAAGTTGAGGAGGTCGAGTTATCGGATCTGCTGGTTTCTTGACACGATGTCTTCTTAAAGGTCCATAGGTCCGACCTAGATCAATTGCACCAGCTGGCCCATCAGCCAGAGGAGGAGGCTCAGTCTCCGGAGCTGGCTCTACTGGCATAGGCTCACGAGTTTCTCGTGCAATCTCCCCAGCAGTTTGTGCTACTGGGTTAGACTCAGTGGATGGTTCAACAATATCTTCCGGTTCTGGGGGGTTTCCCTGGGGCACTAAATCGGTGAATTGACTTCGGGGAAACTGTCCTTTTTCCAAAAGCATTCTGATACCCAGCAATTCGTTTTGGGGGAATTCCGCTATGGTGGCTTCTTCTTTTGATGCAAAACGAAGTTGTTCAGGGGCACACCTAAGAATGCTGCGACGATGTGCAACTACCACATTACGACCAATGCTTCCTAGGACCAATGCAGCTCCGTTCCACTTACCATGTTTGATCAAAACCCCTTGTTCCCATTTTTGGCTTCTCCAGTAATACACCCAATCCCCTGATTGAAAATTCCTATGTGCTCTTGGCCTGGCACGAAGGGCTAATCTAAGGGCTTTATCATCTTGACACTCTAAAACAGCTTTTCGGGCAGATTGACGAATCTCTTGGCTGCGAGCGAACTGTTGATCAGTGAGAACTGCTTCCGATGCACTCAAGTCGACGTCTTCTTGAAGCAAGTCTTGAGGAATTTTAGGATTACGGCCAAAAACAAGTTGATATGGACTGGCACCTGCAGTTGCGATCAAACTGTTCTTGGCACATTGGGTTTGTTGAATGCAGTCGACAAAAGCTTCAGCACTGGAAGGCTGACACTCATCACAAACGCGATCGAAGATCTTCTCAAACCATTGACCATGCCTTTCTACCTTACCAAGTTGCCAATGTGCATCAGCAGCTATCTTATGATGTTTGATGCCCTGTCCCTCAAGGAACGCGGCCAAAGCATCACTGATATTTGGCTTGGCTGGGTCAGTGGTAATATTTTGAGGAGGTCCCGCCCAAACTATCCAAGAGTCACGAAGCACACCTTTCAAGAGTTCAGCTGTTTCACGTTCAAAGATGGGTGCCATCACTTGAAAGGAAGTTCCATAATCAACAATGCTAACGCATGGGACTCGTTGATTTACCTTCCACCCTTTGAGATACTTGACGTCCAAACCTATGTGATGATTGAACTCCAATGATTGAGGAACATTGGCAGGAAGAGCACTGCTTGGTGGTTGATGATTCATGCACACGGAACACTGCAATGACTGCGCTACCTTGATGGCCTGTGAGGACGCACCACTATGTTTCATTATCCTAATCAATTCGGGTGTTGAAGGATGACCTAGATTCTTGTGCAACTTGGCTACTGCAGCTTGAATCTTCCTAAGTTCTGGATTGGCTACTTCAGCAGGTGGCTCTGGAGCTACCTCGTCATCAACTTCACCAGCCAAACACTCTTTGGATGTTGATTGCACCAGGTGACTCTCAAAGCAGGGACGGAACACGCAGGATCGCACACCAGCTTCACCGAAGGCTGTCAGGATGGTTTTCACAAAAATGTCAGTGTACTTGCTACAGAAATCACTCACCAGTTGACCACTCTTGAGTTTACCTTCGATTATCCTATGTTCGGTTGTGCAGTTACAACATTCCAGGAATTCATGAACACCCTTTCTTGAAACCATCAAGCCTGTGGCCTTCTTAATGGGGAGTTGTGTATCAGGGCACTTCAAACCATAGCGACACATGTCAATTCGGATCCTACCAAATTCACGCTTGAGGTTTGCTAACTCATGAGAATTCCAGACCCTAGACCCTAGAGGATGTTCAAACATGAAATCACCACCCCTCCGGATCTGCTTGTTGATCTGTTGAACACAGAACTTCAATCGGCAACGATTTTCCCGGATCAGTCTGGCACGCTCCAGCGGAGTCCTGAAATATTGATTGAGATTCTCCCAACCCCCTTCATGAGTACATGGTGGACAAACGATGAGTAGTGAGGGTTTGGCTCTATCCAACAAACGATCAACCTTATTCTGCGTATTTGGGTCTAACAAATCCCAGCCCTGTTTCTTATCGAAAGCTAACCCTTTTGCTCCATGTTTTTGAACTTCAAGAGTGAATCTAGGAGGTGAAAACAATTCAGCAACTACGACCTGGGAATCACTGCATTGTTCATACCTACGAAATTGAGCCATGAGGCAACGACACTCTTTCGGTTTCAGGGTTATCTTCCTACGACCTGAGTTCTTTGTTCCAGCAGGCTTATCGGCAGACACAGATGCACTACCACAGTCCTGAACAGTCACAATGGATCGATTTGCTTCACCTTCGAGAGACGTGGAAGACGAACAGGAAGGCTTCACCGGAAAGTCAACAATGCTCACCAAAAGTTGACCAGCACTGTTGGTGTCCATAGGTATGGACGTTCCACCACCAAAGAGATTGATGCTACGACTGTGAAAATCCAGCTGTGCTTGCATCTTTTCCAAAGTGGGACGTCCCAACAGAAGCGGTGCTTTGCCTCCAATAACGGCGGCTTCGATCAGTCCAAGCTTCTTGGAGATACCCACAGGAATGACGACAGACCTGAAAGACGTTTCTTGTTGTCCATTCCCAAACCTGAAATGACTCACCTGATCCGATTTCCACTGTACTTTACGACCACACTTTGCCAGGAGAATTTCAAGTTCTTGCAGGGTATCTTCTCCAACCAACGTTTTGCCACACCCAGTATCGACAACCCCAAATCCCGGGGACGACACCAGTTGTGCAGCTAGAGCTTCATCCAGAGTTGGATCGATTGTGATGGTGGCTCCAACAAACGTGATGTCCTCGTCAGGGGCGGCCTCATCGATCTCCACATAGTTAGCCGCTGTTGTCGAAGGTGGAGCTGTGGAATTTGAAGAGCTCCCACCTGATTTGGAACTCTGCCAATCAGTCCGGTTGGACCGACATTCACGAGCCCAATGGCCCACTTTGCCACATTTTCGACAACGAGTACGTTTCTTCAGTTCTTCTACTTCTACCTTGAATGACCGGCGAGCGCCATCACCATATGACGATCCAGCTCCAAAGCGTCGACTTTGAACCGTTTTGTTGATTTCTTTTCTACGTTCTTGCCAGCTCACTGCGAGGGCTTCTGCAGCTTCACTCTCCGATACCTCACCATCAGGTTGTTGAAGAGCATTGTGCTCCGCCAGGAAGGACTCCACCTCGAGTGGAAGTTCTTCTAGATCTTCATGGGCCTTGCTCCCAGAAGAGAGCCACTCACAGAATCTTCTTCTACAACCAAAGCTCCTAGTGGTCGTCGAGCTTTGCTGTTGGCCTTGTAGAGGGGAAAGCAGCTTCTCAAGGCTGCCGCAACATCATCAAACTGTAGACTGCCCTGAGTCTTTGCTTTGATGATCGCCTTCTGCTCCTCTGAGAGCCCAGCACAGTTAAGCACTATCCAACCTTGAGCAGCACTGGGGAAGTCGGTGTTGGCCTTTCGCTTGCACTTCTCAAACGTTTCCCTCACCCGGGAAGCCCACTGTTTTCCAGTTTCACCATCCGTTGCAGCAAGTGAAAACACTTCCCCCAACGCCTCGCCCATTTGGTCGTGGGGCTCCTTTTCAGGGAACCTTTTCTGCAGAATTGTCCAGATTCTCTGAGCTCCATCAGCTTTGGCAATCTCGTCGATGTCCAGATGTTCAACAGCGTCCCACGCTGCACCATCCAGAAGAGTATACAGCCAAGGACCCTGCTGGGTCTCCTTGCAATCCTTAAGCGTCAGGATTTTGGCTGTTGCCCATTGCTTCCATTTCTTGAGATCCTTTCCCGGATCCTCTCCATCGCCAGAAAACCTTTTCAGCGACCGATCGTCCGAAGCCATGGCCTTCCACTGCCTCTAGGTGAGGCTCCGCTACCAATGTCAAAATGGTAGGGGTGCCCTACCTAGGGCAACACTGCGGCTCATTCGCTCCTTTTACACTCCTTGTGCCGAAATGGTCCGCTGTCACTCGAGAGATGAGGACCCTTGTGGTCCAAAGCACTGAAATCACATATGTATTGAGCTGATTCTGAGACATTCTGAGTTGTGGTGGTGCTGGGAAATGCATAGAAGTCCTTGATGGGCAACGAAACGAATTGAAACTACATGAGCCCAATTTGAAAACCATCAAATTAAACCAAACTGGCTCAAAAAGACCTCAAATGTGCTCAAATTGCCATTTACTTAAACACTGGTCAATCAACACTCTTAACACCTCAGGATTCCAGGTTTTCACAGAGTTGTTGGGGAGGTCATCTGGGAAGAATCTCTGCTACTGTTTCGGAAGGTAGCATAATACTTAGTATATGCATGTGTATGCTTAGTATTTTGAAGATATATCCTCAATTTTGAAAGCATTTGAGTTCTATAAAAGGTTGATTTCTCCCATCAATATGTACTGCAAAAGCATGTGCTCCATATTTTGAAACCAACTGAGGGGAATGTGAGTGTGTTTTGGCCCCGTTTGAAGTGGAAAATGGCTGAACCGTTCAAAATTAATGCGTTTGGGGGTATCCATTTGACACCCCCCTGGGGCAATTCTGTGGTATATCAATATATACACACAGTATATTACGAGTATAAATATGATTTTATATATACACATACTTGCTTCCTTGTGTATAGAATTCTTCGCCTGGAACTGTAATCTCTTACTAAAGCAATGGAATCCTTACAAGGAACAAGAAAAGTTATCCAGTTATTCACACTTTCATGTTTGGACTTCCGGTTGGTACTGTATTTGCCAAGTGTTAACGAGCCAATTCGTCTAAATCAAGCTGGTTTTCAGGCATAATGGGGATAGAAGAATAGTAGGTACAGTACATTTACCAAATTGCCTATCGTCATCATCGATGAAAATATATGGGCTAAATCAAATTTCCTACAAAATCTATTGATTAAAGATTCGGTGCAAAATATGTGTGGATTGTTATGAATGATTTGAGGAATAGATCTATATAAATAGTCCTTTCACGTTATATAACCCTTGTATGATCAGTTGGATGGTCGTCAATGAACTTCCTAAGACCAAAAACTGAATAAGTGCCTCATTTTACCATTGTTGATGAACAAGCATATATAGACTACTGTAACATACACCGCAAATGTTTACTCCAAAGGAACTCTTATTGAACTCATCTAATTCCATGATTTCATGTTCATATCATAAAAAAGTTCCCAAGGGTTTGTTTCCCAATGTGTATATCTTTCTGTAAAGAAAAAGGCCAGCTGGACTCGGACGGCTGCCCAACAAAACCCGAGCTTAGCAAGGCCGTATTAAGGCCTTAGGGGGGGCTGCTTGATCTGCCGGAAGCATAATTACCCTAAAGCAAACGAAAATTGTTCAAACCATTTCAAACCATCAAATGATTGACCAATTTTCTGGCTAGCCCCGAAAAGTATATTATTGGGCAGTGGCCCCCTCCCAGTACCAGTGACTAAATGCAGGTTTTATCCCGTGGATCCCGTGGATCCCCGGATCCCAACATGTAACAATCCTGCTGGTCACTGGCATCCCCATCACCCAACCCAACGCCGCGGGGGTGTGTTGCCTTGATGAGACGCTCATCGGGCTTCTCGACCTTGGATGCCTCATTTGGTAACATGGAGACCTCCATGGCCTCTGGCACCTCAGGTTTGGGAGGCAGAGATCAAACACGCCACCCATGGGCATCCGGGTTGATTTTTTACGCCTTGGTTTTTAAATGTTGATAGGAATCCTTGTGATTGGAATCCAATGAAACGAGATTTTTGTTGGTGATTTAGATCTAAGTCGTTTTTTTTGCATGAGCAATCTGCGGTGATGGGATGGTTTTATCATAAAGTCATAGTCTTGGGTTGGTAGATGGGGAACAGGCAGTCATGGCTCTAACTTTCCATTTTGCAGTTCTAGGAATCCTAGAATGGGAATCTCGAGAAAACGGGCCGCGCAACCAAAATCGTGAAAACATTGGCCATTTTGCCTACTTTAATTCTTCTGCGGAGAGCACACAGCAATGCGGCAGCATCCAACATATAGTTCTCATCCATTGTCAGCCTTTTGGGTTCGTGGTTTGGAATCTCGATTTATACGTTACAGTTACAGTAAGAGTACGGCCAGGCTCCTTCGTTTGCCCCGGCTCCGAAATAGGCTTGGTAACCGCCGTAACCCTAAACATGGTCTCTAGCGAGCTTTGAAGGGTGCAGTGGAAGCATGAAACCCCAAACCAATCCCTAAATTTAAAACCCTAAACATGGTCTCTAGCATGCTTTGAAGGGTGCAGTACAAACATGAAACCCCAAACCAATCCCTAAAAGGAAAAACCCTAAACATGGCGTGTAGTATGTGTTCTCAGGTCCAGTGGAACCATGAAACCCCAAACCAATCCCTAAATTAAAAACCCTAAACGTGGAGTGTGGTATGTGTTTGAAGGTGCACTGGAACCATGAAACCCCAAACCAATCCCTAAATTGTGGGACCTTGGGCAAACGAAGGCGCCTGTGGGTAAGAGTACGTAAGAGTTAAGCATATCATCACTTATCATCACTAAATTCATCACTTCAATTAGTTTGGAGAACAGCACCACCTCCAGGAAACCTACGAAAACCTCTGGGGAACCTATATCGAACCTATATCAAACCCCCATCAAGCGCCTGCTCTTCGGTGCCAGGCATTTCGGCCGCCATGGCCTTTTTCAGGTGGGGAAACAGACTTTGAAATTTGCAGCTGCCCCAGACGGACCGAGCCACAAACTCGGGGGTGATTTTTCTCCCGAGTTTGTTTTTCTTTAAATTTAATGAGGATACAACTGGTGATCCAAAAGAACCCTACCATGGCAACAGGGATTTTCTCCGAGCGGTACCTGAAAAAGCTCGTGGAGAGGGGTCACCAAATGAAGCGACTGAGTACACACGACAAGCCTAACCCCTTTGCGATCCAATGAAATTCTACGGGTTGGTTGAGGTTATCGATACAATCTCCCCTGCACTGTATGAATTAACAAAAAATAGTAAGGGCCCGAAGGGCTAATGATTCTAAGTTCGACGAATCCTTCTTGCCAACGTGAAATATTAAGCCTTAAAGCCATTGTCACTGCAAACGCGACTCAATTTGTTCAAAGCCAAATAAACGAAAAAATCACACCGCGTCATTCCCATAAGTTTTTCTTTCCACAGTTGGATATTGAAATAACAGGATTCAACGATATTCATCGATATTCAAGGTGGGTTCACCAATCATTTTCACGGTAGAATGGTCGAATCCCCCCCCCCCTGTTTTTTTCACCAAACCACCAAGTTGTTTTTGTTCCCAGCAAAGCTATCAACCGATGTTTTGACTAAGGAATGGCCAGTGGTTCAACCTCTTTTAAGGTTTAAAAAAACGCCTCGACAAAGGGGCAATGAAAGAAGTGAGAAAAAAAAAACAATGAATGCAAACATTCCAGTTATACTAATTCGACGCATTCTTTTCCAGATTATCCACAAAAGATTCAAGAAATATTTCAGGTGGCATCCCTGCAGTTTCAAAAAGTTTCAGTTTCAGCAGTGTTGCAGACCCGAAAAAATTCCAATCCAAAAAGCCCGATTCGTCAATACATAGGAAGACATATAGATACAGTCATTTTGATTTATGATGTACCCCTCCTCCCACAATCGTGGTTCAGTGGAAAATGGATCCTTGCAAGACCAGTTACTAGTTTCCTTCATTAAGTTGGTTTGGGCCATTTTTCACTGCCATGACTATGATTATGGGAGGAAAGGTATTGAGCTCCCTGTTACATTACATAAGTAGTTTTGTTCACTCCCTGTAGAAACTCATTAAGCAACACGTCAAGTTGCCATCGCAAAAACATGAAAAATTGTCCCACCTCTAAAACGGCCTCGGGCATTGGCGTTGCCGCCTTGCCAAAAACAAGGAAAAAAAGGTGGAACAACACCATGTTGATCTTCATACAAAAAACAGCAGTCAGATCAAGGTTTAAAGTTCTCAATCGTGGTCGTTGGGTGGAACTGGTCGTGGTTGACATCAGGTCCTTGTGTCATCAGCAACGAAAATTGCTCCAAAGCTATAGAGTATCACTGTGGCAATTACAATCAGCGCGCAACATACCAAAGCATCGTGGCACACGCATCATGCATCAACCCATTTCCAAAGGCCACATGAACGTCAGTGTTTTCGTCGTGAATCTCAAGGGGCTTATTCATTCGGAACAAGGCCAGGGGTTGGAAGGAGATTGCCGAAGAGATCAACATGAACTGACCAAAAACCTGTCCAAGGGGAGTCTGGTTGCGTACCAAAAATGCCTTGAGTCTACCACCCGTTTCCTTACTACGATGATAGTAAGGCTTCTAAAAGGAACTACGACAGTTCAATTTGTGGTTTGGGGTTGGAAGGTTTCGGAATGCAAATTTTGGAAAATCCTTTTCGGTAATCATGCCTTTTATACTTCTGGGATTCCACAGGCTGTCAAAGTGCTTGGCCTTTTTACCTCCAAGCAAATTGCTTTTACGATGAACAAATAGTAATGGAAATCCCATGAAATCCCTGATTTTCAATAGGAAATACTTTGAAATACATGTGAATTGTCGGTTGCCATACTAACCTGGCAACCATAAAGTCCTGGTTGTTTACCGATGTCCATAAAACAACCATCCGACCATCCGACGCCCTGGATCTTCAGTCAAAAGGTGACATCAAAGTCATGCTGGGAGGCGATGTTTCAGGAGTTCTTTTCCAGGAGGGTTTTAAGTTGTGTTTTCCAGCAGTTGGGGAAAAAAAACAAAAATTACCCTGGAGGGTTTTTTCCTGTTTCATTTTCTGGGGGAATATTGTTTCAAGAAGAGTTCTTTTACAACAAAGGTTCCTTGCGGAAATATACATGCTATACTTACTTCATGGAACCGAAAATGTCCCCAGTTTAGGAAGCATTTCCAAGTTCATTCGCTTGTTTGAAGGAGATTCATTGAATCGTTTCTTCGCCAACCCACGGCACCCAGCTAAGACTTAGCTAGAAAAACGTCTTGAATGAAACAGAAGGAGGGTGAAGGGTTATGATGCTGGGTCAAAACCTGTGGTAGGCTACGTTTCATCAAAACCAATTCTGGAGTGCACTTGTATGATAGAGATGAAGAGTTCTGTACAAGACAGGACCATGAGGAGGATAACTTCCTATAATGTTTACACATGATTTCGTCATTGTTGCATCCCTGAAGACATGCCACAGTGAAGGACCCATGTTTTGGAGTTTTCACAAGTCGGATTTCAACACGGTTTCGGATCCAAAGTCTAAGTTCAACCTTGGTTTTCCTATGAAATTAAACGTGATCTCAAAAGGTTTAAGATTTAACCATTGGCTGAGTGAGATGCTGGGCATCATCACACCAAGTGTTGAATGTGAAAAAACCTCTGACCATCTGTCCACTTGTGGGCTCCAGAAAAGGTCACCCCAACTGCCTCCTCCGCCATGAGTCTTTCGGCTTTGGAGAATATCGAGGCTTTGCAGTTCCCCCAGGTGTGGCCTAACCAATCTCCCCGATGTTCTCATGTTGCAGTTGATTCTTGACAAGCTGAGATGCTTCTTTGACAAATCTGAACCAGATCAATCACGCGCTTGGTGACGGTAGTTGCGTCATGACCCATGACAAGTTTCTCGAGCCTCTGAAGAAATCCATGGAAAACAATGGCGGAGAAGAGGTGAATTTAGTTTGCCATATCGAGTGCCATTTCAGTAGCTAAACCCCATGCTCTTTGTTTTTTGGGGAAAAGAAACCTTGCGTTTCTCTAATAGCTTAATCACACACACATCAAAACGAAGATTTAGCTATGTCTCAACATTCGGAACGGTTCATAACTCACTAGAATCAACCCTTTCAGTGGCTGAATTGATGGCACACCCCCATCTGAAACCATGTTCCTTGTATCTCCCGGCCCACAAGTCTTCCCCCCCCCTTTATCTTGGTTTTCCCTTCAGCAGCGTTCGTTTCGATCTGGAAATCGGGGAGGCAAACATGTGGCACGAAGCATTTGCAAAACAGTGCCATATGAAGGGGAACCCCAACTCACCTTGAAGTTCCCTGTTCCCATTTTTCACCAAACAGAACAGCATCAAACAGCACCCAAAAAAACGCTTGAATTTCTCAGATTAAGCAAAAAAAAGAGAAACAAAGAGACACTTTGTAAACAGCAACTGGTCTACACCAAACATCATGAGATCACAACCCATAACCCAACGAATCAAAAAAACGAAAACAAAAGGAGTTCCTTGAAAGCGCTTCGCCCAAGGCTCTACGCTCACCCGGCAAAACTCTCCACTTGGAGGTTGCCAACATTTTTTTGGGTGGGGGGAAGGCAATCACGAATCATTGAATTTGCGCGTCAGTAAACTTCCCACTCCGGGTATCGAAGCCCGAAAGTTTGTTGATGAAAAACTGTGATCCAAATCATAGATGATCAGAAATCAAAAAGGAGTGGAGTCTTAATCAGAGTGGCGATACGTCCGGTTTTTTCTTATTGGCAAATGTTGCTCATGGCTCATGATGTATATTTTATTTCAGCGCAAGATGAAAAAATCCAACTTATATAGATCTTGGATCGCCCTGTTCAAATGTGTGCAGGATGCACGTTTTCGAATCATGTCAATGCAAAGGTTGGTGTCATACGAAAGTCCTTAAAGGTAGATATACATTGCCTCAATTAATTATATATACTGTGTATATATATATATATACTACATCATCTACATCTAACTTACATCGTGACTGCCTACCACGCTAAAGCTAGCCCTTGTGGAGCACCACCTGACAAAGGGGTGGCTGGAATGTGGATTCACCATCAGCATGGCGTTCAAAAGAACAGCTGAACAGCTTTTTAACTTCAGCTCTTCTGGGCGAACTTTTCAACGAACGTTTGGTAATATAAGTACTATCATTCCATGGATGGTCATCTTCCATCACGAATCTCAGCCACGGGGTATCCCATTGGCTCGCTGAAAATTCTTCTGCATCGGTGCCAAATCCTCGGGTTCCACAGCACGGCGCGCTGACCTCGGAATTTTTTGAGCCAAGGAAATACGCATTGGAAACCCACCCAGTGAAAAAATGGGTCATGATTAAGATTTGGATCTATTTGGGGTAATCAATAACATATTCTAAGATTCACTGGAAAATGTATCCTGCAATAGGTAATACATGCTGGATTCATGGCGGATTTTTGACATGTCTTAGAGGATCAAGCAGCTCCCCCTGATTCGTGGATTCACCATCGGTTGTGGTAAATTAGCTGACGAATGCCAAGGGCACAACCCTGAATTTACAACAAAAATTCCCCTACAAAAGTGTAAACTTGGCGCCGGTTCAGAATCCGTGGAACAAAGAATTAAAACATGTCTCCAACATTGTCGTCGTCCCGATGAGAGCCTATTCATGAAAGAGCACCTCCAAAATGTTGGACATATTGAAAAGTCGTTTTATCGTGTTCTTCACTTTCGTTTCCCCACCAAGATTTGAGGAAACAAGAGTTTACATAAACTTCAAGTTTTTCCTTTAAAGTGTCCATCTTACCCAAAAGTCACCCCATAAACTTTAAACCGGGTTGGTATGGGTAAGGCACAAAAATCATTCTCAGCTTCCTCAAACATCCGAAAAAATCCATCTCCAAGCTCCCTTGCTGGATGGTGTCAATGGAGTCTCTTCCCTGGGTTTTCTGGACGGTTGACCGGTGGAAAACACCGGAGCTCAAGAGGAAGAAACAGCTGGCAGCTAGCAAGTGCTCAGATGATAGTCATAGTACAACGTAGTAAAAAACACTCCCTAAAATTAACATAGCCTTTTCAAGATGGTGCTTGGAACACTACTAGTACCTTTTGTTTTCGGGAAGGCACAACAATTTCAGGTGCGAAGTGGAAGTTTCTGGTTTGAATCCCAGTCCTTTCGAATGCCGGGATAGCCTCCAAGTAAAGAAGGCGATCTCAAGATTCCAAACCACTGGGCACCAAAGCACCCAATGACACTTTGGAAGAAGTAGTCATGGAATGAAACAGGATGGATGAATCTTTAAAAAGCCAGTCTGGCAGAAAGCATTCTTCATAAAATCTTCAGTAGAAAATGAGCTACTCATTAAGTGTATAGAATCTAGAAGTTGTTTATGAAACTTAGACATACTGTAATACAGCTAATTGGAAAATCCGCATCCTGGTAGCAATCTTTGGCACTCCTGGCATCTGCCCACCTTTCTCCCCATTCGTTTCACAACTGAGGCAACGCGGCATTGTCAGCAATGTGCTCCAGAATGATTTGCCCAAGATTCTTGACCTCAGGCGGGGTACGGGTACAGGTGGACTCCGGGGCCCCAGCAATGCTGCCCGAAAGGACAACTCCCTGTTTGAGACCCCGGCCCAATGCTCACGGCTATTCAAACATGGGATCACAACCTGAGATGGAGTCGCCATGGGGGAGACGGGTTCAGAGACAGAAAGCAAGGGGGAAAGTTTTTTGGAGACTATTTCTCCAAGAAGTTCCAGTTCCATCTACTGTATCAAAAATCTAAATCTAACATCTCTATCCAATATCTATCTTACATCACCTATCACATATCATCAAATTGCAACTCAAAGATGCGTGGATGTTTCAATGACAAAGTCATCATGTCACCCCTACCCTTTGTGAACCAAGAATGTAATCTGGATGCGTCAATGACAATATCCTGAATTCATGGATTTTACTGGATTGATTCTTTGGACATTAAAATTCCATGTATAAGTGTCTCTGAATCGTTTGTGGAGCCCCTAAAGCAAATCACTCGCATGAACAGGACAGGGCTCAGTGCTCTTGAAGTGACTCCTAAAATAAACTTCAACCCCGTCACTGACTTCCCTCCTATTCTTGTTGGCGAAAATTACATTTTGACAAAAAATCAAACAGTTGAAACTGTAGAAAACACTTGAAAACACGCATTTTGGTCCTGAGCCATTAATGACAATAAGAATCAAAATGAATAATTGTCAACAAAGCACATCAATACTCCTCAGTACTTCACCAGCCTCTGAATTCTTCAGCATCAACAAATATCATGCCCACAGAAATTCCCTAATGCGGAAAAACATGACTTTGCAGTCATTTTACCTGACCATCACGGTATTTTCCACCCATTCCTGGGTTTGCCCCGACAAGTTCTTCCCCACCGGCTTCCTGAAATTCCTCTTGGCCGGTGATGCCAAGCTCCTGGTGGAGATGGAGGTAGGAAGGGTGGTACTTAGGATACTCCAAATGAGTTGGAAGTTTCATGGCAAGAAAACTTGAGGGGATTTTTGTTGGCCACTTGTAGGATTCGGAAGGGCTTCAATAAGTTAATGGTATATGCCACATGCCACTCGTTTTACATGCCACTCGTTTTACAAGTCAAAATATCCAAAGCTGAAGAATTGGGGTGTTTCAAATTTCAAGGTTTCCACATTTCAGGTTCACCAAAAGTCGGCAGGTGCGACATGTCATCTCAGTGAATGAGAACTGTTCAAGGTACACCAGGGTGAAAATAGAAGGCTACTGAAGCTACAGGTCTAGTTCTGGGTCCTGTTCGCGCTGATTTTCCGAGTATCATTCCCCCCCGAAAAAAAAAAAAGGTCAACCATTCACGACTTAATTGGGATATTATGGATCTCGAAAGATGTGACCTGAGCCTCCATCTTATCTTTAAACTTTAAAAGGGAAGTTCAGCACCGGTGAACTTCCAGCCCAACCTGACCTTTTTTTCAGGTCAGATACCCTGAATTCAAAGTAGATTAACACCTGGCTCTCATGGAGCTTTGATTTTTTCAATCAATGCCCTTACATCCCCTTACTCAACCACCAAACGGGTCCAACTGCAAGACGTTAAGTTATAGATTAACTAGACAAACTTTCCTTAGCTTGACGAAGTTTGCTGTCAATTTGGGGGAAATGATTGGCAAACTTTGGTCACTTGAAAGAAAGTTGGTCCAACATCCCCCAAAAAAATAACAGCCACTGTGAGTTCAACCACCTTTGCCAGATCCACCTCCAATGTTTCCACGCAGTCTGCCGTGAAGGAAGGGGCGACAACTGCCAGTTTCTTCCTAAGGTGAAGGTGTTTGAACTTTGGACAAAGCAATCTTCCTGGTTGATATAATTGAAAAAGAAAGAAAATCTGAGCCAAACAAAGTGGAGTATGTACAGTTTCCACCTATTGAATAATATTGAATAATGATGAAAAATGAATAATTATGTCTTTTCTAAAATCCAGTTGGCTAAAGCTTAACACTAAACTGGAATCTACTAGACATATTCCATTCCCACATCGCCACTTTTCATGCGTTTCATGCACAAGTCAGGATTTGAAATCTGTCAGTTGTTTTACGTTGTTTTTGATATGTCCTTCCTCGGCAGCTTCTCAGCATGTTCCCTGCCCTTAGGTCCCTGGCACTCCCTTCTTTGCCAAGTCCACAAAAGCCTCAACGGAACTCAACGGACAAAGGGTCGTGGGCGCATTCAGAGTTTGCGCATGCGTTTTTTGGGGGGGAGGTGTTTTTGTTGTCGGGAAAATTTGGCTTGTCGTTGGAGGGGCTTCTGGAACTCGCGAATGTTCCTCCTCCTCATCATCATTATCAGCAGCAGCAGCATCATCAGCAGCATCATCCGTACCAAAAACTGGCCATCAAAGTTTCATTCTGAAGAATCCCTACTCGTTCCAGATCCCAGCAGAGCTCATATGGGCTCATGGGGTGCCCTTCATAACAATTTCCGTGACTCAACAAAGCAAATGTGGGAAGGCACGTGTTTTGGTCGACATTGTCACTGCATCACTGGTCTCATGGATTCTCATGCTTCATGACATGATCTGGAACCACCTGAAACTCAACTTTGGAGTCCAGAGACCTCTCACCATCTCCCTTCCGCGGGAATAGGTAACGCCACGGCTTCCAACAACACCCGCCTCAAGTGATGATATGCCTCACATGCTTCTTCTTGCAACTCCAGAAATCCCGGCGCCATTGGCAACGCAGCCAGTCTTGGCTCCAAAGCTTCCAAAGACCGCAGCAACTCCGCCTTGGCCGCTGGCGTCCAGGACGTTGCCAGTGGCTCGCTTGGTGCCACCGGTGCTTCCACGGCCTGAGCACTCGCCCGTCGTAGCCGGGCGTTCTCACGGCGCAAGGCTTGGACCTCACTGCTGCCAGCAGTGGAAGCTTTGATGTCTTGCACTTCCATCTGTAGATCTTCTAGTGCAGAACGGTGCTTCACCAAATCCTCTTGTAACTTCTCCAAGTGTCGAAAACGTTCATCTAATTCCTCATCGCGAGAGGTGAGCCATTGACTCATCACATCTAAACCAAAGACTAAATGTAGCATACTACCCAACACTTCTGGATTTTTGGCATACATTGCATTGTGTTCCAAGATGCTTTCTTGTACTTCTCTCAAATCACTACCCAGCTTGGTCTTGCGCAGTTCATCTAGATCTTCCAGGAGTTGTGCCACAGCCTCTTGCCCATGCGCCAAGCGCCATCGTCCTTCGGCCAATGCTTTCAACACCGTTTCGCTGCGAAGTCTTAGCGAGGACACCCTCTGCCGACCCTCCATATTCGCACCCAGAAGTGTCCGGAAGGCTAAGGCTGCGACAGTGTTGCTGTTCTGCTCTTCTGCTGGGGGGTTGTTTGGTATAGAACTTGAATCTGTAAGATGTTGTCTTGCTATCAGAGGTCATTGCTTAGCAAAGGATTTTGCCGGTGAGAACAGCATATCTTGTGAATGTGCGAAAGACAAGCAATTCTGCAGTTGTGTAGAATATCCAACATTGAACTATTTTGATACCACTTTTCTTCAACAATATCTGAGCACAACTGTTCAAATCAAACCATAACAATCATGTCTGTAGAATTTGAGCCAATTGTCAACCTGAATTCGGCGCTTGATGTCACTGTCCATAAAAATTGGTCTTTCAACTTCCCCAAGTTTTGAACCCCTCGCCGGATCCTTGTGGGATCCGACTTCAACTTCGAAAGAAAAAGCTCGCATCGAATGGAAGGAAAAACACAACATGGAATCGAGGATGAAAATTCTTGCTTCACTAAGCTAGGATTGTCCAGCGTGCACCTCATCATCGAGTTTTCCAGTCTTCCTGTTCTGATTCATATCTCATATTCCTTTCATGACATCGCTTCATGAAACTACTGGCTCTCCCAGCTGTTCAAAGATGCGATGCAAAATGTTCAGGGAAAGTTGTGTGATTGTTCCTGTTTCAAAAATTCCCAAGGATGTAGACTGACAATTTGCTTTTCGGGCAGCTTCCTGCACATTCGACCTTGTTGGTGCATTTCTTAACAGTTCATCCAGGAAAACTCTGAAACAGAGGAGTTTCAGCAAGAGTCAAAGTGGCGCAAGTTCCCATGTATGGGTTTATGAAAGATCTGGTGTGCCTCCCCTTCCTCGATGCAATCGTCACAACCAAGATCCCTATGAAGCCTTTACTTCCCACTGTTACCTGGAACGCGGGCCATACACGGAAACTATAACCCCTTACAGGCCCCATTCCTAAACCACTTACATATGAAGAAGTTCTGCCATCTACAATTTTGACCGTTTGACCTTCAGTAAATCAGATCGGTCACCTGAGAATTAGATCATCCAAACCATCAACCCTGGACAAATGAAAGAACGCCAGGTGCTTGAGCCACCCAGTTGAAAAATCGCACTCAAGATATAGTCAAGTTATCATGATGTACGGACCTTTCAAGGTCCCTCCTACACCCCAGACCTTCTACAGGAACAAATCAACAATGGAAAAACTTTAAAACATCCGACATGAAGGGTGAATTCTCTTGTTCTTTTTACCTTCCGCACTCTTGGGGAAATTCCATATTTGGGTATGGTTCAAACTTATGTGGCTCAAACTTCAAGTTCCCAAAACCTGATTTATCAACTATTGGGATGTTCCTGCTCCCCAGGATGCCAGTAAAAAAGCGAGTTGCTTAATGTTTGGATCCTTAGCGTTGGCCACAAAAAAATCATCGCAAGGATGGTCACAATTGCATGCTGGGTTTCGCACCCTAATGTTTCTAAAAGGCCAATTTGGATGCAGTTGGGGAAGATTTCCTGCCTAATCCTAAACCACCAAACTCTCTTTGGTCAAGAGCTTCCACGGTGAATGTGGAGATAGCCATACTAAAGTACCGTTTTGGGGGAACTCAGAGAAAAATTCGTCAAGGTTGTTACTTTGCAAAGTCTGTTTGTTTCCTTCTTTCCCGGTTTTTAGTTCCTGAAAGGCTGTTGTTTATTACAAAATAATCCCCCCCAAGTTTAGATGGGTAGGTCTTCAAAATGCCCCCCTCCCAATGTATTCAAGGGTATCTCCAATAAATTGGATCCCGTATACACTCCCTGGAAACTGACAAACCACGGCACCTCTCAGCAATTTCTGCCCAAAAAGGATTCCCAACTTCCAAGCCCCCCTTGTTCGGAAAACAGCCGCCTCATCCGTGTAGGGTTTGATCCACCTAAGTGGAGGTGAATAACAACCAGTTGGTGACCTCCCGGGATGTCAGGTTTTGTTTAAAGTAGCAGGATAGCATCATATTAACCAATAGTAGTTAATCTTAAATATATGGTGATTCGGGATGTATCATATTAAATAAACTTAAATATGTATATATATATATATATATGAGGTGTTAAGGTGTTTAGTCATAGGAGGCCTCAGAGACAAAAAATTAGGGGATCCCTGATCCCCTTTGCAACCTTTCAACTCGAAGGCCTATTTCCATAATAGACATCAAGTACAAAACTTGTCAGGAAGTTGTCTACGTACATCAGGAAGTCGATACGAAAAACACCATCCAAAAAAAAGGAAAAAAAATGTTGCAGTAATTTTGCACGATTATCCCACGGGGCACAATTTTGCATGATCAAGTTTGGTATCTGCTTTTCCCAAAAGTAAGTGGGATCAATACGTAGAAAAATTCTTTCTCTCCTCCCCCTGCGGTTTCTGGGTTTCGTGACTCGATGGTATCACGCAGTGTCAAGCGGCTCTGGAAGCCGATGGACCTTGGAGGTTTGGAAAACACCGGTCCCAGGAGAAGCAACGGGGGGATTTCTCGCCCGGGGACGGTGATTTTTATCACGTAATGTCTATACATATATATATATATAATGTAATGATACATCTATACATATATATGAATATACATATTTCGCCTTAACCCCCTTCCCCCGAAACTAAGAGCTTCTTTGCACATGAAAAGATGCCGGAAAATATGAAGGGGAAATATCATCAAATTTAAATGAACTGCAAAGGTCAGGTTGGGCGTTAGTTTGAGGGAGACTTACAGGGACAGCCCCGTGGCTCCTGGAACTTGGGATCAATGAGTGTGACTTAGAGACTGATGGCTGAAATCCGGCTGAGACAACACCTGCTGGGCTGCATTAACGAAACCCCTATACAAAACATGGGGTCCCAAAATACCTGTTGCTTGGTTAGCCGGATTTCAAAGAACCATCCAGAGTACAGTATCTTTCTATATATATATATATTAATGTGTGTAAGCATGTTCACTAATGTCTTTCCTAAAAGACTATGGAAGCAAATTCATGGTTAACGGGTTGGTGGTTGAGCCTCTTCTCAATTGCACCAACAATCCCGGATAGAGGATCCCTACAACAAGACATGTAAACCTGATAGAAATATAAATACGTATAAATACTTTGTGTGTACATATAATACATATTGGTTATCCAAATTGGGTGTTGTACGGTTTGAATCATCATCATCATCATCATCATCATCATCATCATCATCATCATCATCATCATCATCATCATCATCATCATCATCAACTTCACTTTCTGGGCTCACCTTCAATTTGTGTCTGAGAGTAGCACCAGCGACCTTCCTCCAACCCTAACTCGTAGGCCAACCTGGCAAGGCTTCTTCGGCTTTTTTCGGCAGCCGGCTCATTCCGGGGAAATCCTCCTCTGTTCCCACTAAAAACATCTAAAATCAAGCAGTTCCAAAGCTTTTCTGGGAGAGGGAGCTCATTGTAACAAAAAGCCATAACTTTGATGGGAAGTTAGGTCATAAAGGATCATGATCTCTCCAACTTCACACAGTACAGCAGCCAGTTGTGAAAATTTGGCGCTGCATCTATTTGAGCTACTCTCTGGGAAACTAACATGACTGGATGAAAACCACTCATGTTCAATATGAAATACTGAAATACTCTATATACCCCCCGAAAAACGAACCTGGGAAATTCCTCTTCCACACCATCATTTTTAGAAGCTACGTTAACTCAGAACAAGTTTGGGAGAAGGATCTGATCGTGGTGTGTACTCCCCAAAAAAAACAACTTCACAGTTGCTCAAATAGAAGTGAAAAGAAATTGTCCTAAAGAAAAGCAATGCTTTTATAATGCTTTTTTTCTGGCATCCACTAATACTTGATTTCAGTCCTGGCCTCAGCTTACATACGTTGCTATGAAATGTGGCTTGGTGTAAGCTCAATTACAGTCCCCAAGTGTCTTCAATTCTTGCAGTCATCTCAAGCTCTTGGACTTTCTTGTGCAAAAAACAAGAAATCATGATATCTCCTCCGAGTAATCTTCAGATCATGAAGGAAACTTGTGTACCAAAAACTCGCAGTCGTTTAAAATTTGAAACATTTTTTGCTGTGTTCCATTTATCCCATGCATCAAATGTTCTTTGCTCTACGTTCGTTTTTGACAGCGATTTTGTGACCTTCCATAAAACAATGCTCCAAGCTGAATTCAGATTATTCAAGCGATTCAATGGTGTTTCAATCTTGCTAACCATTTGAAAGATAGGTTCCCTGAAACTACTACTTTATAGCACCTCAAGATTTGATGGGTAATGTGGCACGCCATCTTTTCAGGTAGAAAACTGTTAGTTTCGGGGAAAATATCCCCATGATTTTCCTGCGCCAGTTAACAAAAATGTCTGGAGGCTGTCAATCATTTTCAGCTCCTTTTCATCCTGAGCTATCACCTTATCACATGGTAGGTCACCTAGTTTCCCCCAGTTCCGAACGGGAGAGAAACAATCCCATTTCGCCAAGTAACAGGCGAGCGGTTTCGAAACATTGAGCTCGATAACAATTCCTGAACGTTGAGCGAACCACGGGAATGTTGGCTTCCAATAAATGGAACCCTTTGAATCCACGGGAAAATTCGGTGTTTGAGAGGGCTGGCTATCAATTAGCCTGGGTATCATCTTGCTCCCATCTTCATAATGTGCTGAGTTGTTAGGCTAGTTCCAAATTGCGGTATGGTTCTCCAGGAGCAAAAATTCCAGTGAAAACAGGGACTTATCAAAGGTGCTCCATGTCTCACTAACTACATGTCATGCACCCAACATAGCTGGATGGAAAACGTACGATGAGACTCCATGAAACATCCATGGAAAACATACATACATTTTAAACATCCACAACATAGCTGGATGTACAGTATTTCCTATGAAAAAGATCTTGGACAAAATAACCTGCAGCTATTGCCTTACCATCCGAATGTGGTCGCCATCTTTGACACCCGCCTGTTGTCATTGTTCAGCATACGACAGCAGTCGGAACCTTGAAGCTGTTGGTGTTTTTTTCGTTGATCCCATGGATTTTTTCAAGAATTCCAATGATGCAATGATCTGAATTTGGCGCGAAGAAACCCAGATCACAAGTTACAAAAACCTTTGGAGTATCTGACTACAAAGGTGTGTTCCTTAAGAGCGTTTCAGTCTTTTAGTGATACTTTCCCTATCTATCATCCTTTAAGAACCGTAGGTGTTGTGAGTTGCTCACATGTGAACAATCTCAAGTACGCCTGCAACTTGCACAAAAAAACTGCGACATGTACAGTAACCGAAAAAATCAGACGGATAGAAGTTTCTGCGTCGTCCGAAATGATAGGAGGCACACCTAGAAGTCCAGCCACAGCCAGGACAGCAAAACTAAGAAGTATAAATCAAACAATAAATCGATATACCCTTCAGGGAACGATCACATATCCCCTACCAAGCCACGTTTGAAGCTTTTCCTCAGGTGGCATATTTTAGTTCCCTGGAGGGTAACTTAAATCAATTAGTGGCAACTCCGACGATTCCACCTTCCAATTTGCCGACAAGGGTACTCTTGTTGCAGAAGTTCCCACTGATATCGGTTCGAGAACATTGTTCCTGGCACAATTTCAACTCAAGGTTCAAACAGTTTCAACGTCCGGAAAGTGTTCAACATCACTCAAAGTTCTGATTGAAAATCATCTTCCACATCAACACTGACGAACTTCCCGCAAAAAGCTACAAGTTTAGTTGGATTGTTTCTCCACACTGCAAAAAAAGCAATGTGAACGAAACCAGCACTTAGTATAAGTTGTCAAAATGCAAATATCTGCAATGAGCACTATGAAAAGATTCCATCCCAGAAATCTAACAAAGACAGTCAAGATGGTAGTGATGTGGATTGGAAAAGCTGACCTCCTTAAACATTGTCAATTTTTTGTGGGGGTATCCAGCCGTGACAAAATTCAGGAGTGTATCACTGGTCTGCCTAGAGATTATGCTACACCACTCACCTTCACCCTTCATAAGGGGATTTCTTAGGCTCAACCACCTCAAAACACCCCAGGAAACAAGTGAATTTCTAGACCCTGAATCACTGAACAGAATCATCACCTTAGGCTGCTAGGAAAATGCCAAGACATTTGGAACTTGTTGCAGAACCAAACTGCACCAATGGACCAAGCACTCCACGACTCCACAAGTTTCTCCACCTCCGGGACGCCGTGGAAACTGAAGAGCGTATGTTCTACGTTCTTGCCCTCGGAAATCGTGAAATCTCCGGAGAATCGAGGCTGATGGGCTGATGGCCATGTTTTGTGCCCTTGTTTTTTTGGCCATGGAAACGAACTTTCCGCCGAAAAAACCGTGAAAGGTTGGGGAATTGATGTCGTTTTTTTCTACAAAATCGTGGTAGTTGGTGGAAATTGGGAGCCAGAAGGGTCTTTCTTGTATCATTTTTTTCCGGTATATTGCGACCCAGAGGACCCGTTGTGATTGAATACAAGAAATAGTGACCAGCATCTTGCAGTTTTCTTGGGATGCAAAAAGAAAAGAACGGTGAAAGCACCATTTCACTATATATAGATGGGGAATATCTATAGTGAGTGTCGGCCGGTTTTCTATCCGAATGAACGGGCCCATCAGCAGTATGCCTTCGTAGTTATTTCAATTTCTTTTAGAACACTGATGTCTTGAGCACCAAAACGTTCCATGTTATCATACTACTAGTATTATTTCAAACAATGGTTCTTTTTAGTGCTGAATGTTGTTTGTTTACTATGTTTCTGTACTGAATATGTTTGAATTTCCTAGAAAAGAGATTATCAATCGAGGATATGCTGATATGCCTGGAAAAGTATTCCAACAACCTCAACCACCAACTATTATTCACTATCTGACTACTAGAATCTACTAATCTCAACATACAGGGGTCATTACACTACTAGTACCAACCCAGACAATGCATTGTTATTGGGAAATCCCTCCAAATTACCATAGATTTGTACATATGCCAACTCTTTAGCTTCGAATTCCTGACAATCAGTTCTATCTTAGCACAGTCAAGGTTAGTTTATACCCGGGTGAAAATAGGTGATCACACCATTGATCTCCAGACTCCAAAACGAAACATCCCGCATGTATTTTTGTTCTGCCAAACCCAAATCATGTTTGTTCAACCGAACTAGGTAAAATGTGGTAAAACCCGAAACCCTCGTAACGCAGGGAGGTTTCCCGAAACGGGCTGAAAAACCCCAAACGGCTTGCAGAAACTCAACGCTTCAAGCCCGTTGATGCGCTTGTTACTCTGGCGCCAAGGCGCTCGTTCACCGATGGTTTCCAAGATCTGCTTCTTCATGGCAGCCACGTAGAGACGATGACCTCGGTACCACCCGCGGTTGGCTGTGAGGCGTTGAAGCCAAAAGCCCACGGCGCGGAAGCAAAAATTGAAAAAAAAAATTGCCAGAACTTCGAGAAAATTGCAACCCCAAAAGTATTTTGAGGCTTTTCTTTGTGTAGAATATCTGTGTTTTGGACAAGGATTGTCTTGTTGGAAAAGGTTTCCGTTCAACTTCCAGTGTCAAACTTCCAGTCAGACCTGGGATCTGGGATTGATTGGTTTGCGTCAAAAAAAAACAAAAAACATATGCCAGCGCAGTCTGAAACAACCGCAAGTGCAAGAAAAATATTTGCGCGCTAGGTTGTTGCTGTATGTTGCTGTGTTGTGTTCTGTTTTCTGGGATGAACTTCCAGCTTCACCAAAAATCTTCACCTACCTCAATACAACCAAACAAAAATGCCGACAAAAATCTTTCAGAATTGGTGTCTAATATCCCAAATCATTGGCATCCCAAACACTATGTCCCTATGAATCTGTAATATGGGCCCCCAACTTTGCCAGAGCCGATTCCTGGTACTTTGAAGGTGGCCAGCTCCATACTTCACCAGAATTCTTAAGGAAAAGCACCATTTCTACTTGAAATTCACTCCCTGTAAATCTCAATCTTATGTGTGTAATCTTCTCATCACCTGTTTTACTCAGACTCCCTTGGTTCTTTTTATCGGAATTTTTGTGGGTCAACTTCGGTTCCCCCCAAAGGCCACCGAGTTGTTGGATCGGATCTTTTAGTAAAAGCTCCTAAAAGACCGGACCTTTTGGATCTGGCAATTTCTGGTCAACTATCTTCACTTCACCGGTCCCTGCCTTCTTGACACAAAAAAAATCACGAAATAAATGGATCAAACTTGTGATTCCAAATGGAAGGGTTTTTCTATGCTTTTCTGTTCACAAATTCTCAAAGCGGCCGTAGAAGGGTGGAAGCACCGAGAGGAATGGAGTGCAGTACCTGGTGGAAGCAGCTTCATCAGGTGACATTACTGTTGATGGAAGAAGTCCTGCACCACCTGGGATGTATAAAACCCATTTATATAAACCCTATGAATACTGGGATATCTACTACATCAACTGGTTAGCCGGGTTTCTTCCATCAACAGTAGTACAACATAATCATCATAGAAGGTACTTTGCATACAATCGTAACATGGTTTTAAATAAAAACCACTCCTGGGAGGATTTGCCAATCCCCACCATTCGAAGTCGGGTGCTTCACCCGTCAGAAATCTAGACTTCATCCTGAATTCATCAATTCATCAATCCATCCTTCCATCCTTTCATCCTTCAGAGTAAACTCATGCTGGACTATAGCGGCAAAGGGAAAAAGAACTTTCGCACAGATCAGATGTCGCGTTCTTCCTACCATACATAGCTTGTTACTATACAAATAGACGAGACGGAGCTTTGCATTGACTTTTATGGACTGATGCTTCAACCCATGATGCATCATGTCATTGCTAAGCGTAAAGCAACTTATAGCACACCTGTCCCCCAACATATCCCAACGTTTTCGTTGCCACATGCCACGGGCGCACAAATCAGCAGCAGTCCGGTACGCACCAGCAAGGCAGCTGCCAGTCGTGCCAGATGCATAGTGCGGGAACATAGGAACCAGGACTGGCATCGAAAAAAAACGGCGCACGATACAGCAACACCGCATCGTTTCACCGTCATCGTTTCACCGTGACCTTTGCATCATGCAGTTTCATCCTTTGGCTGTGTTGATAAACCCTTCCAGGCATCCTAGAAAAATAGAAAAAAAAGCCCACGTGGTTTGTCAACATGGTGTGTTGATTTGATGATTTCATTCGCCACAGACGTGTGCAGGATTTTTTCACAAACAGTTGCAATCCCAGATGAATCTGTCAAACCACAAAGCCAGACTTGCCAAAGCGACATGTGCTGGCAGGATCCCTTTTTTTTGACTCCATTGGTCGTCGAGATTAATGGATTGTCAGGATTGTCACCCAGCAATCCCTTTCAACCCGCTACCACATGGTTGAACTTGCAACCCGCAACCCCCTAAAACCCATGATCTATCAAAGTGGTATTGATTAAATTGTTTCGAAGGCACCAGCAAGATGCACAACCATCAAATCCGCCAACTTTGTACATATTCACGTCGACGAAAAAATGCACACAGCACTTCCTTAACAACGTTCAAAGATCTTATAGAGTTGATCTAAGGAGACCAAATCCAAAAGCGTTCCATCTTTAGCTAGCTTGCGTGGCCATTTGCACATGCCATCCTTCTTTATAGCCTCATGTAACCACCTGAGACCTTGCAATTCTTCCGGCATGGTTCGTTTGGCTCGTTTGGCCGCAGCCATGGCCACATCTTCAAACTCACCCGCTGCAACAGCAGCATTCAAAGCATCTGTGACTGCCTTGCCCTCTGAAATTTCCAAAGATGGATCGGGCAACAAAAGCTCAGTAGCGAACTCCGACATGAGGTGGCATAAACCATCCAAACATCTTTTCTCGTCACTCCAATCCTCAAAAGTGGTGAGGATTATTAATGTTTGTATAGAGTTGGGTTTCTCATTCTTTTTCAAACTGTTCCCAATGTTTTTTGCGGGAATGAAATACAGAAATTGACCTACAAAAAGGAAAGACACCCCTGCAAATGGTAAAGGTTCCATTCCTCTCTTTGATTGCCGGAACAAAAGTATATGTCATAATTCCAAGTTCAGGGGAAGGCAGCAACCCAGTGTGATTTTTGTTGGGAACAAGTTTGGAAGGGCCACAATTTGGAACAACTTCGCTGTTGATGACTGAAATCCTGCTACCCGAAGTTGAGCTTCGAAATTTCTCCCATTGATTACAGCGAAAAAAGAACGGAAAGATTAAGTTTGGAAGACTTTCTCGCCTTTAAGGTTTGTCGTCCGTTGGTGTCACTATTGAGGGCCTTTCACTCACTGTTCAACTTTAGAGTAAATGTTGGGTCTTTTTTGTTTTAAATTGTCTTTTCTAAATCCACCCCAGGCGGTGTAGGATTTCTTCCAGCAAACAGCTCCCCCGAGCTCGAAAGACAAAAGACGGTCGAACCGGCCGATCTTTATCATTCCAACAAAATTCCTGTAGGAGGGTTTTAATTACAATAGGTGAATATGATCCCTTCTATAACTTAAGCAAGCAGGTTTTGTTGAAAAAGTCCTCCGTCACTGGCATCACCGAGATTCAATCTCAAAGCAAAGCCTCACCAAAAAGATCGGCAAGGTATTGAAGGAACATCCCGCATCCGAAGTCAATCCCAATGCATTCGGCAATGTCTTCAAGCACCCTCGACCATCCTTCACCTTCACAGCATCTTCTTGCGATGGAAGCTCATCGATTTCCATCATGAAATATTGCTTCAACAACTCCGCCTTTTCCATCAACAACCTCTCTGCTTTCCACACTGAATCTGACTCCATCTCAGCCTCCTCGAAACCCAATTCCAGCAGATCCTTCAATAGTAAAGGCTCTGTTAAGGTGATGCAACCAATACCGCCAATCAACCTGCCGCAGAGAAAATCAGCGGCTGGATGCAAGCAAAAAAAGCTCGAGTTGCGATGTTAAATTCATTGGACTGGGTGTTTTCCATGTTTTCAAAAGTTGATTTGGACTGGGGTAGATGTTGGTGGATCTTCTTGGACTGAACTATTGATTTGCAGGTGTTTTAATCTTCAAGTTTATTGGGAATCAACCTATTTCACAAACAGCTGCATAAATCTGAAAACAGCCCGGTCTACTCAAGTATAAACCAGCAAAAAAAGGGGCAATCCGTCTTCATGATTTGTTCACCCCACATTTGCCTCGCTTCTGGGGCGGATCAGTTTTGTTTCCCGGTTGGCTGGTGTTTTTGTGGCTCAAAATCATTGACCACAAATCATGGCAAAATCTGTGGGTTTTTGTTGATCCTCATCGCCGTTCGTCTTTCTTTTTTCGCCTGGTGCTACTACTATGTTGTTCTTAATGTTCACGCGGGTGAGAAGAACACAAACCTCAAGTAGGAACGTGTTTCTCAAAGGACTTCATGACTCGGCATGAAATGACATGATGAAAACCCAATAAATTTGAATCTTGGACCCTGTCGGAAAATTCCATTTTGTCCAATAGCCACTTTAACCTACAATGGAAACGACCTTTGCAGGAAAGCTGATTGACCCCTCAATCGCTAGAAAAATGACAGGAAAAGAATCCTTTCCTTTAAAGGGCCCTTTTTCAGCATCATCGTGAAAAGGCGTAAGTATATATGATCCCGGTTCGCGGTTCGCTACCACCCCCCCCCCCCCCCCCACACTCGGTANTGCTTCTCTTGCTTGAATTCAACTTTCTTCATCTTATCCTACCAGTTGCATTGCTGTTGGCTGGATGACCCCCACCCCTTCCCAGGACCCACCCATTCCACAGGGGGGAGGGGGGTTGATGTTATGACCATGACCATGACAGGGGGGGTGGGGGGGGACCCGGAACCTGGAACATATATGTATATACATATATCATATACTCTCTGAAACTACTAAAAACTTGATGCTTGGAATACATTACCAACAGCATGGAAACCTTATCCCTCTTGGATCTTTTCGCTTGCGAGCTTTTGGGGTTTCGGGTTCAACTCGGGCACCTGGTAAGTGGTCGTTTCACATGGTCGTGGTTTCGGGGGTGTTGTCGACCCTTGCATATAAAACTTATGCCCAGCTTCCATTTCGAAGGAAGAACACACATGGATTGACACCGGGACACCTGAATTTCGGATTGGGGGTTGGACATAGCAATGGAACTTCTTTCGTTTCCATTGAGGGAAGGGTTAACTTCATCCAACCTCACCTGGTTGGAAACCCCAGAAATCAACTGCTCAACACGTTTGCACCTCAAGAGTCGTTGATAGGCACATTCTCGGGCCAGAATTGCGAGATTGGCCAGGCATAAAGAGGCACCACATTGCAACAAGATCAACCTTACTGTTCGACAAAGGGATGAAATGGTGAGACAACAACAAAGGAAACATTCACCCAACCAAAAAAACTTTGGATGTATGTGTGTTTTTTCAAGTTAAGCACCATCACTTGTTTGAAAGGCCCTTTTATATAGAAGGGTGCTGTCTAGCAAACCCGTCGAAAGGGACATGTTTGGCAAACCATGCAAAAAACGACCAAAAACATGCACAAATGATCCATCTGGGAATGTTGTGAAATTCATAGCATAGTCATAGCTAAAAATGCAGATGGGGATCGGGATAGGAGAATAAGAAAGGGCCTTTCAAACTTCTCCGTTTGTATACATTATATATTTCACAAACAGAAAAAACATTTTGGAAATGTTTGATCTTCAATTATTCTGCAAAATCCCAGAGACTCATGATTCACAGGTCCCACATATACCGATTGCTTCAGCAACTTCGACAAAATCTCATCACCTGCCAGCTCCACTGCCTGACGCAACTCCTCCACCGACGTCAACTGTTGAGCTTCCTCCAAGGCCGCCCGGCGGAGTTCCGCCGTCGCCGTGTCCACTAAAGCTGGCGCTGAAGCTGAAGGTCGGCCTGAAGGTGTCTCGTCTTCCAACCTCGACTCGTTGTTTTGCTTGGTGGTTGTGGTTGTGAATGTTGTTGTTGTTGTTGTTGTTGTTGTTGTTGTTGTGGTTGTGGTTGTGATTTTTGTTGTTGTTGTTGTTGTTGTTGTTGTTGTTGTTGTTGTTGTGTATTTTCGTTGTCTGTTGTTGTTGTTGTTGTTGTTGTTGTTGTTGTTGTGTATGTTGTTGTTGTTGT
>DF240867.1:32603-97479 GCA_000507305.1 Breviolum minutum Mf 1.05b.01
TGTTGTTGTTGTTGTGGTTGTGAATGTTGTTGTTGTTGTGGTTGTGATTTTTGTTGTTGTTGTTGTTGTTGTTGTTGTGGTCGTCGTCGTCTTTTTGGGGGGAGGCGATTTTTCTGGTTGAAGGCAAATGCGTTCATTTGTTTTTTAATCGGATGGGTTCCCTTCCGTTTTTGTTTGAAAGGTTTTTCTAAAACTAAAAAAAAAAGATGCCTTCTTTTGAAAAAAGAAGAGTCAAAGTAAAAAAACGGGCAAATGTAACAAACTAGATTTGGATGATGTACCAGATGTACCATTCTACCATGGAATCGGAAAAATAAAACAGTAAATCGATCTTACATAACTCACCAAATTTTGAAATTTGCACCCCAAAAAATCAAAAAAAACTCTCCCCAAACCCCTCAAAGCACTTCAAAGTAACTCTAACTCTTTCACCATTTGCGATTCCTTCATCTCACCACTCTGAGTGGTTAAAATCTCAGCTTGGGCAGCTTGGGTAGCTTGAGTGGCCTCCCTAAACACTGAGTCCAAGGACAACTGTCGATGATCCGTTCGGATGCGGGTGGCTTTGGGTGCTGCCACCTTTGGAATGGCTGGTGTAGCAGGTGCTGCTGGGGCTGGAGCTGGAGTAGCTGGGATGGTGAAGCTGGTAGGTCCTTGAGATGGCAAAATGCTGGAGAAGGTACGGGTGCCACCGAAATTCCGAAACTGTAAGGACAAAGTTTCCTGAAGACGTTGTGAGATAGTTTCCTCGTGCAAAAACTGCACCTCCATCTTAGTGGGATGGACATTCACATCAATGCTGTTGGCTTCCACTTCCAAGGCCAAATAAACCCAAGGATGTTGATGTCTTGGCAAAACAGGTTGATAAACCGCTTCAATGGCCCGTTTTAAGGGCGCACACTCCACCAACCTATTGTTGATGAACAAAATGAGGGTGGATGTTCGAGCTGAATAGTTCAGATTTGATGCGAAACCTTTGCAGGAAAAAGATGGATCTTGTGATGTTAGCTCAAATGGAAAGACTTCATTCGCCAAGTTCTGTCCCCAAATCGTCCCAATGACCTCCCGTGTGGATTTTTTCTCACCTCCAGTGGTTGAAAGTTCAAATTGTCCACCTGTGGAGCCAATACACTTTCGACATCCGAAAGCTACATGTGGATAGTGAATGGAATAACGTTGCACCACTTCCAACACCTTTGCATGCTCTAAACTCTCCTTTCCTAAAGCTTGCCTTCTGGTCGGATTGTTATAAAACATATTTTCCACCACCACTGTAGTACCACGTGTCCCTGCACAAGGTCGTACCTGTCCTTTCAACTGGCCTTCACTGTAGTGTGCAACACTAGCACAACTATCTTGGCTTGTCATGGTAGTCACTGTCACCTGTGCCACATGACTAATGGATGCTAATGCCTCACCACGAAAACCAAAGGTTCCGATGCGAAGCAAATCATCATAATTTTTCAACTTGGAAGTGGTGAAACGTTCACATAATATTGGTAGATCTTGATGTCGAATCCCATGACCATCATCTTCAATGCGCAACATCTTCAAACCACCGGATTTCACCAAAATCACAATGCGCCGCGAACCCGCATCCAAGGAATTCTCCAAGAGTTCCTGGCTGGTTGAGCCATCGAGTTGTAAGATATAACTCTTGTGAATTCCGTGAGTATCCCGAGGGGCACAGAAAACCGAGGTTATACAAAATAGTGCCAAAATGACACTAGGTACAGAAATAGGCGTAAAAACACGATGGTTTTGTGGGGTATATTGGATCATCTCCACTAGGATCAGATTGAAAAGAACATGTGCAAAAGCAACACCCAAATTTTCCGGCCCTAAAATACTGTCTAATAATCAGAACCTACCAAAATCAAATGTTCTAGGACACTTTCGACCTTCCACTTTGACTGACACCCAGAAATTTGATGTTTTACAAAAAAAACTGTTTTCAAACCACACCACCACACCACCACACTACCGCAACCACAACCACAACCACAACAACAACAACAACAAAAACAAAAACAACAAAAACACACAAAAAAAAAACAGACCAGTGTTCCTTCAAGGCATTGGCTGGACGCACTACCACTTCTCCAGCAGCAATGCGATTAATCACCGCCTCCTCCAGCTGGATGATACGAGGGCTAGACGCATCCATCGAATAGCTGACGACGGGATCGGGACCCACCGACCCACCGATCTGTGCTTTCGCGGTGCACGAAACTGGTCAACCACACGAAAACTGTTTGCGTGGATTCGATGGATGTCGAGATAAGACTTTTGTTTGAGAAGTTTGGTATGGGTGAATTTGTAGATGCGATTGTACTTATGTTCAGTGATGTCCTTGCGAGTTTACTGCTCTGACTGCCCGAATGGAAAAAAATGGAGTGATTTCCTGTTTTGTTTGTCATGTTATGTTTTGCCACTTTGGGGGGGATGCACTTTCTGATTCGATGATTCTGCCGTATTAAGTGAGATGATGATATTGTGTTGACTATGCAAGACACATTGTGTTTGAAGCTATTAGTGTCACGGTCAAGATCGAAAAACACCCTTGCCAATGCTCAGTGCTTCGGTATGCGGCATACCGGACCCAAACGTGAATGAATCCATGGCGCTGCGTCTTTCGCAACCTCAAAAAAGACCCCCCCATACCCTCTGGTAAACTAACATGGCAATGGAAAATGGGCCCTTTGAAGATGTATATCCTATCAAAAAATGGGATTTTCCATTGCTATCTTAGTTCTTAGTTTACTAGCGTGTAACCTGATGTTGCCAATAACTGGCCAAACTACAATGTTTGACCCAGAGTTTCGTGATCATGGCTGCAAATCTGTTGATTTTTTTTTGTAACAGCCCCAGAGCAGCGAAGATCATGGAATGTTTGTCCATGCCACCGTGTAAATTCATAGGGAAAGGTAACATCAACAAAACATTGATCCCTTGGGCTCCAATTACCCATCATATGACTGGATATTGACGTGGATACTGAGCCATTGATCTAAGCCATCCCCACTCGAAACTCTGGCGCCTACGTTGTCCACCCCCGACTCTGCCAAGTCTTTCAAAGACTCATCCACCGTTGGGCTCGAGTACTGGTGCCGTGTGGCGAGATGAGGCGAGATCACGGACATGCAATCCCATGGATTACATGCTGGTTTCTGCCCCTGTAAGAGCCCATGACACAAACAGGCTATGGTAGGATGCCTCCACTCACCCCTTTACTGGCACTTCCCACGAAAAAATTATGTGCCATTATCCATGTTTTTTTTTTCAATGACCATCCCCGGAATCTAAAGAGTGTGTCACCACCACACGTTCAACTTGTGTGGTTTCCTTTTTTATCGACGGATTCACCGACCAACAACAGAAAGAAAGGGAACCAACCTCCCTTCGAGTTGATCGTTGAAATATTAAAAAACAAACTGAAAATCAAGCAAGCCACCTGGCCTCATAACCTTGACCCTGTACTCAAAGGACTCTTCTCAGAAGTGAAACCTTTTTTCTTTGGTTCATCTCAACCCTGAAGTTTACACTATCTGCCAAAAAAATTTTCTACTGGCACACAAGAGAGGTCTTTGCACCATTTTTTTTACCTTGGTACCATCGAAAACTAACGTGTTTCCTGAAAGGGCACCAGTTGAAAAGATGTTTTCATTTTCCGACCATCAAGTGTCAGGGAATATGTCAGTTTTCGGTGGTGTAATCCTTGTTCCATGCCTCATGCCCTCGCCCCAGACCTCTCCCAACTGGAGCATTTGATTTTCATCCCTGGGGGCCTGCATGCCAATGCGCACCTCAAAGCGCTTTCCCAGCTCCTGCAAAAAAAACACTGAAAAACCCACTGGACATCGCGAACTTTAATGTTGAGTTCCCATCATCAAAACTAATATGGCTACCCTATAATATATCTAAAAAAAAATATATATATATATATAAATATATATAAACAGTGCACATCTCGCATCTTTTTGCTCGCAGGTGGCGATGCCAGATGCTTTCGTATCCCTGATCTTCAGGGCCCTGCTCCACAGGGGTCGTTTCACATACGGTACGCTTGAAACGTCTGTAGCGGGGCAATGCCATGGGTGGGGAGAAAAAGAACAAACAGTACAACTGTTACAGATGAGTAACATTCACAAGAGATTCCCTCTTGAGCTTCCCTCAATGGGACTCTCCCAAATAGATTTATTTTGCGAAAGTTTCAAGCTATTTTGGCTTGAGCTAAAATTGGTACAAACAAGAGAATGATGCACAGCTAAATGATCAACATACACCCAAACCTGCCCAATGCACGATATGTTTATACATTCAGTTTCAGTGCACATCTCGCATCTTTTTACTCGCAGGTGGCGACAGGTCAAGGCGTTCAGCCAGATGCTTTGGTATCCCTGATCTTCACGGCCCTGCTCCACAGGGGTCGTTTCACATACGGTGCGCTTCCCGCAGCTGGTACCCAATGCAGTCTTCAGAGGATAATTTCAAAGCACTACATGAAGCTGAAAACTCGACTGACCGCAAAGAGTGGTAACTGCCAAAGAGGTTCAACGACAGTGGTAAGGTGACAACAAAACTTGAACTGACGAACAAAGACATCTTGAAATCCAGTTCTGGAGATGCCATCGCTCCGAATGGATTTGCTTTGACTCATTCAAACCAAAGTGAACACTGTCAATGAAACAGAGGAAGATGGATCAACTGGGACATATGATCAAGGTCTTCATTATCTGACCGACGTTTCAACAATGACATGAGGGATGCAATGTTGTCGATGTACCATACGCCTGTGCATCTGCGAAACTCATCAGGAAAGGTGACAAGAGCTTGCAAGACCATGAGGAGCTCGAGCTGCGCAATGTAGACATTGCATGGCTTCCATAGCTGCGCCACAGAAGCTGTAATTTTCATTCTGACTACAGCTCCAAGGCGATAGAAATAACTGCTGTTACTGAGCAGGAAACCCCCCTGACCCAATAGTCGCATCCTGTGCAGCATCTGACGCTCCTGATATTCTATGGTGAGAAGAACAGTTCAGAAATACGATGCGGCGGGGCCTGAGTGAGAGCACAGAGGAAACTGTACTAAATGATCCCCGTAATTCAGTGGTAACGTAATTCGTATGGTCAAGATACTGCCGATTAAATCCTGCCCGAGCAATCTTGCCAAATACGGCTTGGTCCAAAACGTAACACACCCATAGAGCTTCGCTGCTGCCCCCGGGGAAGCTTGGGCGATGACGAATCTTTTGATTAGATGGAAAGGACGGTTGTACGCCTGGAGTTCATCCCAGCCAACCTCTGGTGTGCACCAGTGGTGTTGCTCGTCCACAGCGCCAGCCTTGTGAATAACTTCTAAATCATCTATTGGGATGGCTTGGCGCCGTAACTCGGCCAGTAAGCCATGTGCATCGATCATCCAACCCTCCTTTGAAAGTGTCAGCTAGACCCATGAAGGATGCTCCACAGGGCTTCGCTCTGCTGATACATGCCTGCAGTAACAAAAACTCAGCGGTCGACTGGCTACTACCGAGATAGTAGCAACTCACGACGTTCAGTCTCCTGCTCCTAGTGGCTCTCCTGTTTTCACTCGGACACTGCTGTGGAAGAGGCTCACTCAGCTTCATCGGCTTTTCCACCCAATGCGAGCGTCACTCAGATCACCCAAAACATGTGCAGGCATATAATGGTAACATGCATTGCAAAAAGGTCTATCATAAAGCAGGGCTTCATGCACTGACTTCGCATGACCACCAGACTGACGCCACTTACAGGCTGGGTACGGCTTGTCATCCGACATAACAAAAGGAACCATATGCCAAAGGGAGCCTTCTGAAGCCGCACACGAGTTCAGCTGGGACACGGAGGATTGAATCTGGCAAGGTGCGGCCGTTTGCAACTGAATGCACCCAATCCACCAAATCTCTGTCACAAAGTGGTCCAACAATCTTCCAGGGCTCAATGTTGCGCAACTTCTGGATATGAGCAATCGAGTCATCAAAAGACTTGCCTTGCAAACAAGAGATGAGCATAGCCGCTGCCACTGGAGCTCTGTGGCATCCTGCTGAGCAGTGGACAAAGATGCCATGCCCCTGCGCCAAAGTGGGCTTGATGATTACCTTCAATGCGCCCGGGTCCCAGTGTTTGTCACGGAGCATTTGGACAGTGCAGTTAAACTTGGTTTGAAAAGCTCCTCTTGGGATGGAACCACCTCGTTGAATACAAAAATCCTGGAAGCAGCTATAACAATCAACTTCACTTGATTCTGCTCCAACATTGCACAGGCTGCTGCATCCGGTAGCCCTCCCATCCTTGGCCTGCAACACAATAAAGGTGCAGGGGGATCTCCCTTCCTGCGCCATCGTTTGCTGGCTAGCTCATCGAAGTAGTCATTGGGATCACCCACAACTAGCTCTTCTTCCAGATTCACCGGTTGGCTAGGAACGCTAGCAACTACTGGGAGATTTACCCTGAACTCTCCCCGCCACTCACTGCAGGGGTTACACGCTTCGCCTCTCTCATGAGGGTTGGCTCACCAGGATCCCGCAATCTGGCACTTCATCCCCCAAACCTTGATAGTGAAGTGCTTCTAGATAAGGTTGACACCCGCACTCTCATTCCTAGCTGTCCAATCCTCTTCAGCAGCAATGACATCTGAAGCCTGTTGAAATGCGGCATCTCGTGTAGAAATGCAAAAGGGATGGTCAAGCTTTGACCATGTCAACATTGGCAATTCTGCCTCCCAGATTGCAGCTAAGAAGAAACCAAGCGTATGCTTCAACAGCAACGATGATCTGTCCAATTCCCCAGTGCCACCATTTGTGCAGAAGTTAGTTCACAAAGGGTTGCCCATGCAATGGGAATCTGGAACCAACTCTTGCTCGCCAGATCGGCCAGCTCAACTGCTGGAACAAGCCCTTGAACAGCCATCCTACCAGCATCCAATGTTGAACAAGCTCGCCGGGGTGGCCATGGAGAAAAAGAAAAAGAACAAACAGTACAACTGTTACAGGTGAGTAACACTCACAAGAGATTCCCTCTTGAGCTTCCCTCAATCGGACTCTCCCAAGTAGAATTTTGTGAAAGTTTCAAGCTATTTTGGCTTGAGCCAAAATTGGCACAAACAAGAGAATGATGCACAGCTAAATGATCAACATACACCCAAACCTGCCCAATGCATGATATGTTTATATAACCCACACGGAGCTTCAATTTATATATATATATATATATACATATACATATATACGTAGTTGGTATACACACAGGCATGAATGAGTATTGAGAGCTGTCAGCCGACACACGCTCTTCATGGCAAACAAAAGATGACACCTACAAGAGAAAAACAGTTCCCCAATAAAAAATCAGCCTGCTTTACTTTACTTTTTCAGCATCCAAAAGTGATTGTGAAGTCAATGTGGCTTCCAAGGTCACGGTTGCATCATGCTCGCCCTTGAGGTTTCTTAGTTCAAAAACCCATGAGTTGCAAATGCAAATGGTTTTCCAAGCATGTTAGCAGCGTTCAACGTACCGCCCTCCCCCTCATATGTACGGTTTCACCACCAAAAACAATAGAAGCTTTCAAACGTCTGTCTGAAACTCGCGAGCACCCCAAAAAACAAGAAGGCTCGGTGGCATGACGGAGTTTCTTTGCTTTTAAATTTTCAACACAAGTTCAATGAGACAAAACAAATCGGACATCCCCTCCAAACACAGAGAGATCATATGTTGGTTTTTTAATCACATCCCCAAAAAATCCTCCTCACCCCGTTTATCATATGTTCACCCACGCTTCTGGAAGCCAGCATGTCCGCCCCGTAAAAAACACCAGTGGCTGCCCCTCCTCTTGTAGGCCTTCAGCCAAGTCTAGGGAGTGAAAAAGAAGAGGTGATCCTCTCACCGGGTCCTCGGACGCAGCTGGGATTGAAACGACAAGAAGGTCCTCCGAGAAAAAAACACAAAAAAAATGCGGTTTCCACAAATATGAGCATCAAAAAAAAATGAATGGTTCGTCACTCTTGGGCCCCAATTTTAGGTGAAAAAATCTCTTGGAAAACATGTCAAATATGTCAGACCAGCACCGGACCATTGAACCAATTCGCTATTGAATCAAAGGGCAGCTTTAAAAAATAGACATTAAATCGTCATCCAAAAAGGGTAGTTCAATAAGGGACACCAAACTTCCAACTTCAACCTCCCCTTATGGGAGTCAGTGTTTCCTACCTTCCAGCTTGGTCACGCCCATCAGCAGAAATTCCGTCAGTCACAGTTGGGGCGTTCCCCTAAACAGTTACCGTCCCCAATAGGAAAGCATCGTCTTCCAACCACCTTTTTTCAGGGGCTCGGCTGTTAAACTTTGGGGCTGTTCTATGGACTTCATCCAGTTTGAATCTTATCCATCCAATCCATCCTTTTGCTTTCTGCTGAATGTACCAAATGATTCATCCTTGAAGATGGTTTGGCAGTTGTTTTCTTGTATCAATCTCGAGGGAAAATGAAAACCGGGAGTAGCAAAAAACTATATCCACTAATGAAAGTAGATATAACGTTTTTTATTTCCTGTTTAAGAAAAAAACTTGTCGGCTTTACAGTACTTTACAAAAAAAATACATCATGGCAAAATCATCAGAAAAAAAAACCTTTGCATCGAGGTTCGAGTCGGTTTTAAAAGGCTGGTTGCTCTGAAGGGATTCTGATGATATCTCACCTTTTCCTATGAATGATTAAGCTTGGTGAAAAAAAAGTTGGAGGACTCACGCTTTGTTTGATGACCAACCCCTTCCAAAGAGAGGTTGCCTTGTGAAGAAAAAGAAACCAACATACATTAACCACCAACTAGCCATCATTAGTTGAATGATTGTAGCCACTTGCACATTTTTTGGATCCGTTTCAACTTCTAAACCTGCCTTTCAATCATGTCAGTAATGGATTCTAAGAATCACATTTACATCCCCAAAAACAAACAAATTCCCCTAAAAAGGGGCCATTTCAAAAGTAATCTTCCAACCACTATTTTTCAGGGGACATGTTAACTTTCCCAAGGTGTAGAGGGTAGTACAAAACCCCAATGAATTGTGCTCAATCTTCAGGTCATCTTGGTTACTTTTAAATCAATGGATCCCCAACAGAGTGGGGCTCCATAACTATTTGGTGAGAAATCCCCATATAACCAGCGTTGCGCAATTCCCGACATAATCATGCACAAAAAATACTTGAACAAGATCATCTTCCCCAACCCCAACAACAACAACAACAACAACAACAACAACAACAACAACAACAAAGCTTGTTGTTTTGACACTTCTCCGAGTGCCAGACCCAAATCTTCTTGTAGTTTGCTGCTGAACTTTTTGGCCTGGCCAAAAACTGAAGATTTTGGGTAGGAAAAAAACAAACATTGGCACAGTCCCTATTGCTTAGGGTAAAGCTTTTTCTTGATATGGCCCCTGTGTTCACCTCCTTTTCCGGAGGGATAAACTCCTATTTGGTGCAATCGGAGGCTGAGCTGTGGCTTGGTGGCTTCGCTAACCTCAACAATCATCCAAGTGAAGCTTGCATTCAAAAGTTATAATTCACCTGGCCCCCTAAACTTTTTTGGGGGGTCATCCAGTCATCCAACCAAAAATAAGGCCCTCCCCCCAATCAAAATGGCAATACATACCTTTTGCTTCAGAAATCACAAAATGGTGTGCTTCCCAACCCTTTGTCTTTGCTACTTAAGAACCCAATCTATTCCAATGGCTTCACACCTTTGATCTGTTGCTTCGTTTTCTGTTTGTTTTTGAGAAACCAATTCCGTAAAGAAAAGCAAGGTAGAACGGGTTCTCACCCTCTGAAGAATCACTGCACCCTGAACTTCTTTTTGATAAGCAGAATGATTGGTACCTTTGTTTAAGAAGAAACAAGAAAAAAAGAAACCACAGACATGCGCTGCTTTCACAAAAAAAATGAAAAAGACACTTCTTGCCTCGTCAGCAGCAGAGCTTGCAATACCAACCACTTCAACAGTGGAGGCCTCAAATCCGCAACGTCATGTCAGGAAAAAAGACACAATGGCACTTTTCGCAGTTATCAAGTCACCTAACCCTGGGAATGTACATAGACAGGTTGTTTGCTGGTTTATAGTTTATACCATCAAGTTGCATATTTAAATAATATGAGCATGATAACAAGCCCTTGTGCATCATCACGCCCCTCAGTGAATCAATCCACGAAATCACTTCTATAGTCTATGGGAGTGACAAAAGTCGGGACCCCAACAACATCCGAAAGAAAGCGCAACAAACCCAACAACCCCCAAAAGAAAAACCTATTTTCAAGAGTGGACAACCAACCCCTGTTATTTTGAGTCAAAAACCTGTGAAGAGTTGCAGCTTGAGGTTGGTTGAGGTTGGTAGGCTTCATCCATCGGGGTGAACCCCTTCCCCGGATCCGGGGGGTGAAATTAAGCACCTCCGATCCGTGTCTGAAGCGTTTTGAAAATTCCGAGTAAGCAACGTGGCAAAACCAGAAATCAAAAAAACACACAGCCCAGGAATAAAGAGAGTGAGGGAGCTTTGCATGAAACTTTGGAGTTTTGCAGTATTAACCACATGTTTGTAACCCTTCCTTCTGCCTTTCACGTTACCAATCAACTTCTCGCTTTGGAACCTTCCCACTTTCATACGCCCCTTAACCATTGACCTCCCAAAAAAAAAATGGTACAACTCCAAGAGCCATTCATTGTCTATAAGTCTATGACTCACGAGGGATGCAACAATGAAGCAGTCCGGTAGCTCGGGGTGGATGTTTTTAGCCTGCTCCCAAAGTTTTGAACCCAACTTCCCTCACAGCTTGATGATTCAGAAATCTAATGAGCACCAGTTCACATGGAGGAAATGTTTCATTTTTTGCAGAGTTTATGGAGAACTTGTTCCATGTTTCGTTTTTTCATGCGGTTTCGTCTATAACTGGTGATTTCTGGGAAATCTGAGAAGCATCAACCGTGGGACTTGGCTGGCAAAATCCTTCGCCAAATTTGTCGAAAGAAAAACTCTGAGTTTTCCAAACTTGATCTCAATGACACGGTCATCGGCCAAGAATTTCTCCAGGTAGTCGCGCACATCTCCCACCTGCTTTGATTCTTTGCTTTTAAAAAAGGTTCTAGATCCTTGAAAGAAGGCTATTCTTTCGGGAGGATTGCCATACTACCTGAAATGTTTGCTTCCTAATGGTTCCTATCAAGGCTTCTCTTACATTCCTAACACAAGGAGTGCAACCCCGCGAAGGCTGAATCATCAGGGTTTCGGTCACGGCTGTGAACCAGATCTGAATACCATAACTTCACTCTTTCAGACAAGAATTGTCCCCTGAGTTCCATCAACCTCCATGAAAAAATGGAGGAATTGGTTGGACTTGAATGGACTTGAAAGATACCTGCAACCAGTAACTCAGTAGTAGATCAAACAGACTCTTTCTAGATCCCGAATCCAAATGGAATATAAGCATTCAACTCACACTGTTTAGGTCTTTCTTCCAGCATGGCTCAAACCCGCACTGCGGCACATGTGGAAAAAATGGTCGGAGGCGAAGAAAACAAAAACATCATTGCCATCAGGAAGGTACCTTCATTATATGGGGGTTTCCTAAAATGGTGGTACCCAACAACCATGGGGTTTTCCTACTAAAAATGATCATTTTGGGGTGTTTTGGGGGTACCACCATTTAAGGAAACATCCATATAATATAGACTACCTTTTTCATCCCTTTTCTGATTGCTTACTCTTGATATCTCTTGATGAGCCGGCTGGTGACATCTCCGACCCGGAAACGGGTAAACGGGTCCTTCGGTTGTTGCGGCAAATTTTGGCACTCAACATTCCAGCATTTTGGCAATTGAATCATCCGTTTGTTTAAGAGATATTCCCGCTGCCCCGCTTATCCCTTTAAGACCTGCCTCTGTGGAAGCTGGTGTGCCAATGTTCAGGAGCAAGACCTGTGTTTTTTAGGCACCCATGTAGGATCAATTGAAGCAACGACCAGCAGAAATTCAGGCTTTGTGAGTTTTCTGAAAGCTCAACTGAACAAACTCTGGCATAGAAATCGGCGATTTTGAGAGGCTTTTAGATGATCTATATGAATTGAGCTTTGACAATCGTCGTCGATCAATTGTAAAACTTCCCTTCCTTGGATAGCATGTTCGAATCCTTCTTCGTGTTATGTTATCGTGCTAAGTGCTAAATGCTCATGAATCAACACTCCTGTCACATCGGTCTGGGTCATTTTAGGAAGCACACAAAAAGGCACTTTTCTGGTGCACCCCCCCCCCTTCATGAAAAGGAAAGAGGTTATTCATCCCCTTCGCGGGGGTTCAACCACACCATCGTGGATAGTGAAGACTAAGAAAGGGACGACTAGAAGGATTTGCCTCTGAGGGGTGGAGGGATACTCCATTAATATCCATTATATGGGGGTTTCCTGAAATGGTGGTACCCAACAACCATGGGTTTTCCTACTAAAAATGATCATGTTGGGTGTTTTGGGGGTACCACCATTTAAGGAAACACCCATATAATGATAAGCAATCCTGTAATCAAGACTGATGGACAAAATTCATCTCATCATTTGGGATGTCTCAACAGGATCATGTCTTTTTAAGGGATTTTTTTACATATCTTTAACATATCAACCGCAAAAAAGGGTATTTCGTTCATCAACACTCATCAAGCCTGAATTGGACCAAGGCTTTTTTCCTTGACATCACGATCGTGTGGCTTGCCTTTGGCAAGAAACAACAAAGACAATTGAGATGTAGATCCAAGTTCAGGATCACCGGCTCACCTGCCCATCTTGGCAGCGTCCCGAAGATCTCGAACTGTGAGCATTTCAAGCATTTCAAGATTTGCGCTGGAAGATGCTTCCTTGTCAAACAAAGCCTCACGGGCCGCTTGCGCTACTCGTCTTCCCGCAGGTGACAAGTTCTCCCGGAACTCCGTGAAATTCTCCGCTGCCCAGGCAAACACAGCCATCACCCGTTGTGCCAAGTCAAGGTCAAGTTGGTGTTTCTGGCCTCTGGTCGCACTTTGTCGTTGCAACTGAGCATGCAAGGCTGCTAGAAACATGTTGGAGAAAGCCTTCCATCCCAGGCCACTCAATGCCAAGGTTTCCAAGCCTTGCAATGGAAAGTCCATGTCTTCAGCATCGCGGGCACGTGCAGCCGCAGAGGACAACAAGGCTAAGGCAGCTGAGCTGAGGGTGTCAGAGGAGTCAGATGGGGATGATGGGAGCAGGGCGAGGGACAACTGCAATGCCAGCTCCTTAGGCATCTCAAAGGCGGTAGATGCAGCCCGCAAAGCTAAGGGAAGAAACTCCTCCGCAGGAACACCGAAGTTCTTTAAAGCCAGGATACGGTGCGCAACTGCAAGACCTCCACCAGCCATGTGGTCAAGTCTTCGTGATTCCTTCATCAACTTCACATCTTCGACATCATAGCCGTACGTGATTTCAGTAGCTTTGCCCTCCAACAATTGGGGCAAGCATTTCTGCTGCTGCCATTTCTCTTCTCGAGCAAGGTCTGCACCAGCACTGTTGTATGCCAAGGAGTAAGGACTAGACCAGTCAAAGGTGCCATGATTGGTGCCATCATTCTGTGCAAGATCTTTCGGAACGTCTGCTTGTTCCTTCCGGGTCTGTGGTGCTTTGGGAACCTTCTCTGCTAGAACAGCCTTGATTGCATCCTCCGTATGCGCTGGTGCTCTCCGAAACATCTCGCGACACCACTTCTCACCAACCCGTCTTCGACCCTCCTGTGGATAATAGGCTGCCGTCCGTCGGGAGGATCGTCCAAAGGCATGGCGTTGCCAAAAACTTCCGGTTCCACCAGTTCCAGCTGCTAAATCACCAACTCCATCAACTGTTGATTTCTTCCCCTCCTCATGCAACAGCCGCTGCACCTGTCTGGCACTCAACAAGACCTCCGCTGCACCACGGGCACGGCTCGCACTCGAGCTACCCGTGGCGGCAGGAAGATGCAACTCGGCACGGAGCTCGGAAGCACGACTTCGAGAGGGCTCTGGTGGAAGCATGGCTCTGAACGATGCGGATTTTTGGGGTGAAGTTCCTTGTAGAGTTTTTTTTGCTGGGAAAAAACGAGAGAATCTTATAGAATACGGTGCATATATGGCTACTCGACTCATATACATATATATATATACATGTAATATATATATATATATATGTAAGTATAAATAGCTTAGGTGACATGAGTATAGTGGTCAGGTAAATATCAACAATTATCATTCCATTTTGGATGCCTTAGTCTTGCCTCTTTTGCAAGGTGTTTAAGATGTTTTTCAGATTTGAAGTTTTGAGTGGGATGAAATTATTGTAACTCTGAAATCATGCAAACAAATCGATCGATTGAACCTGTGTGATTTCAAAAAAACTTTGGACGAAGTGAAACTGTTGCTGCAGTCAGGTGTGTTATATATAACTAGCAAGTCATGCCGCGTCAAGACTTGGCTGATGTTTGTTGTGGCTACAAGAAGTCTCACAGGGTTGCCTGACAAAAAAGACAGGCGGAGCAAACCATCATTTGGACCTCCCTTTACAGGGTGGTGTCTAGCAAACCACCAAATAAAAATGACATTCATCGCAAAGCGAATCTAACACAAGCAACGATGAGCATCTGGCTCCAATCTTTCGTCTGTCGTAAGGAGGAACCTGTGACAGCAGTTGATCAGGAAGTGTTACTAGCTGCTCTCGTCGTGGTGGTGGTTGCGGTGGTGGTAGTGCATGATCTGCATCATGAAAAGAAAGTTACAACACACATCTTAAAAGAAAAATCTGCAATCCGGCAAGGCCATGAAAAAAATCGCGGGCTATAGCCTGTTTCTCTAAGGTGTGTTGTAGCAACAGAATCATGAATTTTGAACTTTCCGAGTTACCTATTGCGTCCACACTCTAACGAGAGTCAGAGAGTGCAAAAGATGGTTTACTCAGTTTACTCCTGTTGATGATTGTTGATGGAAGAAATCCCTGGAAGACTCGACAAAATAGAGGGGGCTAAGTCCGTGATTCAAGATCAGAACATTCTCAACATGAACACCTCTACAGCCAGTACGTCTCAGACTCCGTTTTTGCATTGTATCTATGGGTGGTATCCAAGTGATGCAAATCATAAATTCTGTCAGAGCTGCGCCGGGTTCACGAAACAATATTTAAAATTAAAATGTGAAGTGATATCCTTCATGCCAACCTTTTTTTGGCAGGGTCCTGAACCACCAACTGTCATGGAGTGTTCCGCTCGAATGTTCACAAAACCATCGTTTCAAAACCGCTCGAAGTGTGGCTAGGATTATCTGTTTCAAGTCTCAACTTGACTCTTTTGTTTTCGAAAAAAATAAAAACATCTGGGGAACATCTTAAAATCACACTCACTCCGTGTATCTACAGTATTCTTTTCCCACATCTTTTGATGATTCCTACATTATTCCTACTCAAATTCCATATCTCACAAAAAAATGCTCTATGTTTCAAACCGACTTCACCCTTTTGTTGCTGATTTTGTCCCGAAACGTCTCACCTTCACAATCAGCTCAGACTCCAGGCCAAAAGTCAAGTCTTCCTGCACTTGTGCATTGTCAGGAGAAGTTTTGTTTCGTATCCTTTCTGATCTGTCTCAATTGATGAAAGCGTGTGTATAGGCTTTGCGATAGGCTATGATGCTATGAATGTCTCCATGAAAAAAAATTACGCCAAAAAAGCAAGCTGATGTTGAAAACCCTCCCAAAAAATGGGAACAGACAGCCAATCGTTGAAGAATCAACCCGATCCTCAGACCGGATTTATTTGGCCATCTTGTGGAGGATGTCCCTGCTAAACTACATTTTTGGATGTCCCCCTGAAGTTGCTACAAGTTGGGTGATGGATGTTGATTGAATCATGATTTTCATTCATGTACTCCAACAAGAATGGCTAAAGTATGCTGGAGATTTTCCAAAAACTTCACTCCAAGAACCATAAATACATCGACTTTCATGGTGGATATTCCACCTTCTGGTTTTGGAAGACATACCGATGGTTTATGTGGGGATTGGGTGTTCGAACGGGCAAGTTCACCATAGCCATGTCCCTCCAAAAAAAAAACAAGAATTGAGCCAGCTCTCCAAGAAATGTCCAACAAAAAAAAACAGGAGCATACCTTCGGCGACACCCCCTTATTCCTTTATGTTCTATAAACTGTTTGGGGGGTGCCCGTTCTGTTTTTTTCAGCAACGTCCCGGGACGTTCACCCCCACCTCACGTGAGGAACGGCGCGGTATCCTCACCGCTCGTCGGCGCTCGCGGAGCCTTGAAGGGTTGGGGGTTCCACTCACCACAACAGCGAAGGGGTGCCAGCAGGCTATGGGAATGAAAATGTTGTGTTACCTAAATGTTCTGCAATGAACCCTTTTGATATTTCAAGAAAGAATATAGGATTTTGCGTTTGTGGAAATTGATTGTTCATATTGAAATTCAATGTTGTCCCTTTCACAAAACTAGATGCAAGATAATAGTCTATTTACATTCAATATGTTGGTAAACTAAATGTAGTTTTTTCATAGCCAACGTGAACTCTTTTTGGAGTAACCCAAAAAAACGTAGGTATTTATAATGTGTTTGCTCCAAGTGCAGCAGATGATAACTTCATTCCTTCCTCGGATAAGCATTAATCATTCATCGTCTTTCACCTTGGATATCTCATTTTTCTTTTCTGCCCTTAACACATGTTTCATCAAATAGTATATGTAGCTATTGTAACCAGAGATGATATCATAAACCGCACTATGATGTTCTGTTACAAATGCTGCTAGTACATAGTCGTGTTCTCAAATTATACAATGACAATAACCGAAGAATCTATATCATCTGTTTTTTCAACATGTTATAAAATGCTATAAATCGGCTAGACCGTGTTGAGTCTCCTACATGTGTAAATGTACATCCAATTCGATTATATAATCAATTCTCCATCGCTTTCAGCGGGGAGAAATTATCCATCTTCAGAACTAATCACGTTCAATATCTAAATAACATAGTTTTTTATTTGGAACTAACATCTTTACTAACTTAATGCACATTTCAAGATCAGTTTCATTTTCCATATTAAAAAAAAGACAAACTCATATGAATTAGATTCACCAGAATATTTCTATGATGAAAACATCCTAACATTGGACTTATATATTTGATTCAAATGAGTCAAGTTTAAATCGTTTACTGGTTCAATCACTTGTTGTAATTTCATTATGTTCCAACAATTGTTTACATCTCACTAACAAAATAGTTCATTTTAATAAAGTATGAATTATAATATGTTACTTTATTCATTTGCCGTTTCAAATGTTATCATGATATCCAATACTTTGAACTACGTACTTTTGAACTGGATTTCTTGGTCATTTTGAAAAAAAAAACTGGATTTTCTGATACAAACAATATGGTTGGAATCCATGGAGATGTTCCTTACTCTTCACCATCGTTTCACGACCATTTTGGAGAAATCCCTGTTTTTACAGCTTCATCGGTTCATGGCTCGCCGCCTTCTTCCGCCCAAAAGCCTTCTCTGCGCAGCAGCCTCTAGTTTCCGGGCGACGGGAGCAAAGACTGGGATGTGACTGTGGATCTTTCGAGTTATGGGAAATCCCAAGCATATATGCGATATATGTATGTGTGTATGTAAAAATATATAATATATATGTATATATATTTGTATTATACTTCTACATAAATATATAAGTTAAGTAAGTTAACAACCGACGTCAATAAGTGAGCGACCTGCCCTTTTGGGCGAATCGTGGCCTTTTTCATCCCAGCCGTCATGTCTTCGGTCTTCCCGGTTTTCGGTTCTAAGGCTGGGTTCCCAACAGTGAAGCTTGTGATGGCACAAAGTGCAGCACCTGCACCTGCGAAAAATCAACAGTTTTCAACCACCAAGGTTGACCACATGAAATCGATGATGTTTGGCAATTGCCGTTTACCCATCTCCCGAAAGAAAAGAAACAGCTAAAGCAACCTAAACCTTCCGGACTGAGTCCGATTCCAAGGTGCTAGGGTTTCAGAATCCTTGCTACACACGGTACAATAGTAGAATCCCCCAATCTAACTCAACAAACCCAGGTGCTTTTTGGTCGTGGCTCAAATGTCAACCAGCCAAAGTGTCAAGCATGTGGCACAAATAGCATCTCAACAAACTCCACGATGATGGAAAACATCCACTTCGCATAATAGTATCGCAAAGTTCATAAGCTTTCAAGCAACAACAAATGTTTGGAACTGGTAACTAGAAGCGGTCTCTAATGCAGACTCCTTTGTAACAACCACAGCTGCACACCCTGCTGACCTTACAGTTATTCCTGCTGTTGATAATCTACGAGCATATATAGATCCAGGCAAACACCTCTTTAGAATGGAAAAGTCTCCTAACCGCCTATCGCAACCTACACTAGGTAGTATTTGGTTGGAAAAATCCTTGTGTTAACTTTTGGCTTTCCATCACCAAATATGGGCTTGGGGTTACATGTTGGGGGCCCAACGACCCCAATTTCTATGACTTCGCCTCGAGGCGGGGCCTCAGGGGCCAGGTTCCTCGCCTGCGGATGTTTCATTGACATGTGGATCCTTCATGAAATCTTGCTGCAAGCGGTCATGACAGTCATGATCCTTGTAATAGCCTATTAAAATTATATCTTATGTTATTGAATCATATTGAATCATCCCCCAGGTTTAAACAATCAACAATCCCCTAGGCCGTAGAATCTCCAATGTACCTTGAATCAACAGATTTGGGGTCACAGCCTCATAGCTCCATCGTTCAAGGATGTCCCCTTTCTCCGTTAGCTACTGAGCTGCCTAACGTGAAAAGTATTCCTTCAACAATGGTGTCATCATGCGACACCACCAAAGAAGCACCTAGGCAACACCACTAAGCTCTCTTCAGAACGCCTGTTTCGGAAGTGCAGTTCCCCGGCAAGCACCACTAGTACTTTGTGGCGCGCGCGGCTGAATCTGCATGGCGCTGTTCTCACCGCTGAACCCAAAGGCCAGCTTAGAGTCCAGATTTTCAGGAAATTCTTGGACTGGTCATTCCCGTTGGAGCCTTTGATCGCAAAAACTGATGTTGTTTATTGAAGTCATGTCAGTTTTTTTCAATCTTTCAAACAAACTGTGTTTTTCTCAAGTGGAATTTGTATTGCAGCTGGTGCATTGGCTTCTTTTATCTTTGTTGCATCCTGTTTTTGTGCGGCTTTATGCTGCCAAATGTCTATGTTTGCTCCGCCTCATGACAGAAAAAAAGTGACATTCTACGTTTTTCAGCGAGCGACCCTCCGCTTTGCCATTTTTGCAAGAGCCAAAACGGTGCGGTTCGAGGCCTGATAGAAATGTGGGTCTTGGATGGTCTTGGTATATAGAAATTCCTAGGACAAAATGCTTTTATCTTGACCTCTTAACGTCATGTGAAGTATAGACACACTCGTCGTGTTTCTCATTACTTGATAAGAAAAGTGATAGCTCTGTATAGATTTGCATGGCGTACAAATTATGCGATGATTTGATGACACACCCAAAGTACTGGCTCTTCAAAACTAGTGATCTAAATCTGCTTGAGCAAATTGATGATTTTTTGACTAATACTGATGTTTCTTTGTTCCATCCCCAATAAATTCACTTCATCCGTGCCCTCCAACTGGGCCGGAGAAAACTCAAATCATCTATAAGCAACCACGAAAAACCACACAGCTGGACCAATGCCTTGTCACCTTCGAGCCACGATTTTTGTCGCTGCTCAAAACGATTCTGGGCAGAGCCCCCCGTCTCCATCTCGTTGCTGGATGGCAGCTCATCCCGCATTTCAGGGTTCACGCTCTTCGGCCGTTTGGAGGGTGGAGGGTGGACGAAATCCAAACATAGATTCCCTAAAGAGAACCCAAAACATAAACTAACAGCAACCATCAGCTTCATCAAATGAAGCTGAAGCCATCAAAGGGGGATGTACTTTCCACCTTTTTTTTAACCGGGTGGGAGGAACCTTTCATCGCCATCACTGGCCTTTCACCTCAGTCTTTTCAAGGCAAGCCCCGGCAGTTGGTGGAGTTGACCCTGGAAATCACAACCGCAAATAGACCTGGAAGAACCTGGTGATGTTTTAAACGGCGGAAAAAACACAACAATTCAGACCTTATATGTTTTTGTAAGGAAGAGGTATTGAGATGTGTCTGAGCTTATGCATATCCACAACTTACCTTCAAATTCAGAACTCAAAAATCCCAGATGTGATACGCCATGGAGGATCCCCATGATTGGTCCAAGGACGCCATCCCAAAAATGCTAGCGCTTCAGTGTCGGATGATTCATCTACGGTCACTTTATTTCGTTATAGCATTTCACCAATGAAATAAATCGAATTTCCAAAGATATTCCCTCCGGTAAAAGTAAACAGTAGCCATTGCTAAAACAAGAGATCTTTCTTGGTAACTAGCATCAAAATGGTGGATCTGTTACACTTACCCCTGTCTTGGTTGACCAGGGTCGGGCCTCCCATCACCAGGACCCCGTGCAGATTTTTTACCGGTTCTCCTTGCAAACGAAAAATTCCGGGTGTTTCGGCTGTTTTGGGATGGAGCTGCAAAACCGAGGAGCAGGATCCAACATGTTCCCCTTCCTTGTCTTTCAATTTAAACCTCAGATGATATTGTTGAAAGAAATTCTGCTTTGATCTAGTAGTTTCTCTACATGTTTTATCCATTTGAGTGTTTGCACTTCTGATTTTCCATGCGGTTAGATTACCATTGTTATCCCAACATAGAGCCATCTCGAAATCCTGGCAGTTGGAGTCATCAGTCCTTCGTTTCCTCGGAGTCACGGTGATCTCGGCCGCCTCTTCCTGTGCCAAAGCAAAGGGCAACATCCAAGTGAATGGGGATTCCCCTTGTGCGTGCTCCCCCTCCCAGTTAAAGTCACTGCCAGGATTATTGCATAGATTTTTGTTTAGTAGGGGATCCCTATAAACCTTGACCTGTCACCGTTTCTGGCAGATGGCACATCATAAACGATATTACTCCTGCAATCGAAATCTTGTGCTGACTGGTTTGATGTCGCACCAAATCTCTCAACAACTTGGTTCACCGTTCCAATTACTTCAATACTCAACGTCTCACCATGCACGCATTCGCCATCTTTTGCCCGACAAAAATGTGCAGTTCCAAGATTCACATTTCACGCGAAACCGCCGTTAAAACCGCCAATGATGCACTCTAGACTTCTGGAAAAATGGATAGCCAAAATGATGAGTTGGAAACGGTAACTGATGTGATACATGACAGTATTTGATAACTATGTTCAATTTCAGGGGTGTTTGAAAATTCTCCTCATATGCTGCTTAGTGCCCCCGACCAGCACGTGCCCGGCCCCCAAAAAAGGAACGTGAGTGCAGGAACTTCTTCGTTGGAGGGGTCCCTCCGAGGGAAAAAAAAGTTGGATCTCCGCAGTCGAATCAGCAGCTGCAAGCACCACACCTTCGCCTCAACTTCCTCTTCGACATCCTGGCAGAGACGGCCATTTTTTGTGTCATGAAAACAATGATAGCATCAAAACACACAAAAATTGGCCAGTTTTGGTGAGATTCTATGAAATTCAAAACAAAATTCCAAGACCCGGAATTGATTCATTTCATGCCTAGTGTAGTAGGGTAGACTCTTCATCCCCGACACAAATAAACTAACCAGATTTTTTGAATGCAGAAGTGCTTTAAAATTCACATCACAAACATCATTTCACATCGCAAACATCATTTCATATCATTTCAGTTGTTTCCCCACTCAAAAAGACACTAAAATGTCGATTCATCGCATCAACAAATGGTTGATTGGTGGTGATATATGTGGATTTTACCAATTTTTAATGTAGCAACAATGCCAAGTGAATTCAGTGCTTTAGCCAAGGTTATGGCAGATGGCAGCTTCCTAACACTTTAACTCATCACACTTCATCAACAACCCTTCACTTAGATTTACAGTATCATTGAAACAAAAAACTAGTCCTAATTTGGGTAGCCATATTTTTACTGTCCAGCAAGAAGTCAACACACGTTCAAAGTGGAGCAATGTCAAATGAATCTTTAAAAAAAACAATTTGGGGGAGTTCAACATGGGTCAACATGAATCTGCTCCCCAACCTCCTGCGAGGCTTCATCTTCAGCACCCTCCTGGTATGATGAAATCATGACATCATGGAATCCAAAGAAAAAGGAGAAAAAAATACACTTTTTGGGTGTTTCCTTAAATGGTGGTACCCCCAAAACACCCCGAAATGATCATTTTGAGTAGGAAAACCCCATGGTTGTTGGGTACCCCTATTTTTGGAAACACCCAGAGGAACATGAAAGCAAAGACTGCATGTTCCTGAATAATTCGCAATCCCGGCAATTTCTGGTGGAGGTAGCTTTTGCAGGGAATCAGGGGTTTCTTAATTCCCATGACGTCAGCTTCAAAATTACAGCTTCGAGATAGAAGGACATCCTGCATGTCGCTGTGCATTTAAAAAATAAAAAGAGTTGTGGGATGGTTTGTTTTCAACATGGAATCCTTATGTCGTATTGGTTTATTCACATCAAGCAATCCCGGCGACTTTCAACCTATGGCAAGTTCCCCCATCAAAGGTTGATGGTCATATTCCAATCCCTTAACACAAAAATGTCAGGCAAAACTAATCCGGGCCTCTGCCTCATCCTCCTCAAAGTCATCTTCTTCCTGTTTTTTTGTCACGTGGTGCTGCAGCTGCGGTTGGAATTTCCCTGACCAGTTTAGTAGGTTTTTTTTTTAATCTCAAAACCTTTTCTTGGGGTAGAAGGATGTACCTTCGGAATCATCAAACTAATGATATACAGTACAGTAGTAACTAGTCTAATACATTGTTACATAGATTTATTTCAATCTATTGATAAAGTAATCAATCTATTAATGAAACAATCAACCAATCAACAAATTAATCAATCAGGTAATCACTTAATCAATCAATTGCTTAAGCAATTTTTTGCTTGTTCATTTATCTATCTATTTCATCATGTGAACCATTCATATATCTTACATACCAGCACCCGCCGTTTTTTTGGAGTTTTTTTTGAAGCCAAGGATATGGGTTGAAATGAAAGGCACCGACCGGGTGGTGCGGGCATCAGGGGCCTCGTCCTGATCTTGCAACAACACATCCATGGTACGCTTCAAGGCCTGCGGGCCAAACCCGAAAAATGCGGGAAATTTCTCGGAAAGGGGGCATCTATGTATTTCAACTTCGGTTGCCTTTTTCTTTATTTACCCTAAGGCATGGAAACTTTGCAGTTGAGATGCTTCTACTTCCCAAAAAAAATGACCTTGTTTGTTGGAGTCAAATTTTCCACAAGGGCCAATTGGCGACCAAATCTGTTGGAAAAGATTTCAGTCATTGGATTCAGGTCAAGTCGGATTCGACCATAGCCGATCTCTGAGAAAACCAACGGTAGACTCCAAGCGCATGGTTAAGGGCTTGAAAACAACTACAGCTTCAGTTCTTGGGTGGAAACACCCCAAGGAAGTCCTAAACGCATGGTAAGATAACATAGAGAAACGGAACACAGAACAGACCCTTTTTAGGAAGTGTGCTTGTTCCTGGATCTGGAAAGAACTAGTATAGGAGGTTGAAAAGTCCGCCATATGAAATTGGAAATGGCCAATCTCGTCATTTCCACCATGGTTGGTAGGAATGTTCGTGGCTATGCCTATCCTAGCAATACGGTATGAATGGGATTGTTACTTGAAGATCTACCTAAAAATAGCTAAAAATGAGCGATACACACCGAATCCCCCATTTCAGCACTGCATGGGCGGCATATCTTTCAGCAGTCGTGGCTTCCCCTCCTCCACGGAGGTCTCGGTGGCATCCGACTCCTGGTTGCTTTGCGATTTGCTTAGACACCTTTGGGACCTCAATTTGACATGGATATGCCGGATATCCCGGATAAACTCACCATGTTTTTATATGTTTATTCAAGGAGTTAATTTTTCCAAAGCCACCAGTCTTTGTATATCTATATATGTTATATTGAATTTTGATGGAAAAACCCATGCTATCGCCGGTCCGACCACTTGTAAACTATCGGGTTGCCAGGTTGGCATCTTGATTCCAGGAAGCCCCCCTCATCGCTGGCGGTTCAATACACGCTGGCTGTCAATCTCAAGATGGAAAATGTCCGCTCAACTATCTGTTGTCGTCTTAGAACTTTTGTTAGCTTATCCTTGAACCCAACCATAGACTCAATGTCTAAAATGATTTGAACTTCTCAAACCCTGGTCCCAACTCATCCATCGATTTCAATGTCAAGATAGACACAAAGTCGTGTTACCTGTAATCTACTTCAAAGTTTGGGGTCTAAGAATCATCGTCGGTAGAGAGGAATCAAGAGATTCCTCACTTATAATCAACCCCGCAGCAACAAATTTCTTACTAACTAACTGGGGTTTATCTATGAAAATACTTTCTAAGTTATATATAGCTTGTAAAAATCACCCCATGTGTAACTTATTCATAGTACTACTTACTAATTTGTTTCTTCTAAAAAGCACCAAAAACTGTTTGGTTTTGAGGATCATATGTGCTTCCCACAAATAGCAACCCCCCATTTAGGATCTGGAAATATGACATCCCAGCGAGTGATATTCTACTTCGAAATATCCCAGGAACTTCTAAATATTTCTAAATCATTCATTGTCGTAAGTGGATTTCTCATCCACTTCTAGTTGGTGATTTTTTTGCCACCCATGAAAAATATGCGCAAGTCAAATTGGATCAGTGTTCCTCAAGTGGGGATAACACTTCAAAGGGATCTTTGAAACCACCAAACTAGACTTATACATCCGAGTTATTTTTGAGCACAGTATATTAATCCACTCCCAACCCATTGGAATCTAACAATCCAACTAAATCCAACATGACTGGTGGACAATTCCTTCCTCACGCCAAACCTGCCGAGCCCGCCTGGGCCAAACCTTGACTACCGCTCTGTAGGATCAAATCGAAAAGGAAGGTCCTGTGGTGCTGCGATGATGCCCCCCACTGATCTCCACCAGGAGACGCTGAATTGGGGGAATGTTTTCTTCCAAGGGTTCCAACTGTGTTTGGTTATTTCAATATGCAAAGCATCAATGCATCAAAAAACATCAAAGAGGGAGAGAGCAAACTCTCCACACACTTGTTTTTTCCCTGCAGAGTCTTGCAAAGACTCCATGCAAAAGTAAGGCAGCTGCCCTGTAGTCGTTTGCTTAGCAAAGCAATCATCAGCAGGAAATCCCTAACTTTCAATAGAAAATGTAAATCATCCAATCATCAACCATTTGTTTTACTCCCAGTTCATATAAAACCCTCCCCCCTTGCCAGAGTTGTTCTCCATCTTGAAAAAAGAATAAAGAACTTCACCTTTTCAGATGTTCCCTTCATCAGTGACAGCCAGGCTGATCCATCTTTCTTCAGTCCGAGGTACTTCTGCAACAAGGAATCCACTCGTGCCATGTGCCGAGTGGCATAGGAGAGGACGCTGCGGCAGGTAGCATTCATGCCTGGTGTTTGGAGCCTAACCCTGGGCATTTGGCCCACGTCTTGGGTTAGACAACCACATTATATGTAAAAAACAACTTGGCACACTTGTGGGTTTTTTGTCAAATTCACATTACTGGTTCAAACATAAAATACTGTATACTGTATATAGTCATATCCCTTTCTCACTGTTTTCTTTGCCCATTGCGTATCTGATATGCAAAATCCTCCAGTCCCCGCCGAGCTGGTTTGCTTGCGATGAAGCGATCTTAATGATAGAGTCAGGTAAGCCTGAATCAAGGACATTTTGGGGGTGATATTCCCTTACTAAACCACCATTTGGCATGACCTCGGTTTTTTCGTGGCTATAATTTGCGCAGTTTTTTTGCCACCATTTTCTTCCTCCCCAATCTTCTGTTCAGAGTCACCTTCCACAGCTTTGAGTTTTGCAGGTGGAACCTCGGCATCGAGTTGGGGCGTTTCTGCAATGTCGTTGGATAGGTTTGGGGTAGTATAACCCCCTCCCCCTATATAAATCTAGGATTTAAGACTACATACAACCCATGATTTTACTCAGTTCTAGATGCCACAGAACAAAGGTACCAGTTCACATCTGACATCGCTGCAAGAGCTCTTAAAATGGGCACTGGGAGTCCAACACAAAGCAACAGGATGGCGAACATCATCTGGGCCTGTGGCAAGGGAACAAGAGAAAGGCGATGAGTTGGCTCCAAACAATGGCAAACAAAATCATTGAACAAAACCCATTCAGTATAGGGGAAATTATATTTTTGTACAATTTATTTCGTCAAGGGGTGTTTCAAGTACCAAAGATCGGTGAAAAAATACTTGAAGATGGTGAAGATGTAGACAACATTGGATCCCTACAACCAAACTCTGACACAAGCAAGAGATCCATTGACAGCACCGCACCAGAGGCGCCATTCGACGATTCGAGTTCCATTGCTCAAGCAAATCCACCAACCTCGCCCCACATGGAAATCCCCGTTGTTACGGTTGTTTGGAGGAGGATTCCTATTTGGCAATTCGTATCAAGAATCCTCGTGTTCAAAATCCTCCAAGCAGTTGGGTGATTTCACGGTGGGTTGGCGGATCACCTCAGCCCTGCACCTTTCCAACTGCTCATCCTTCAAGGAAAGTATCTGCAGGGCACCAAAAACAAAGGATGTCTCAAGGGCAAGGTTCAAACACAGCAACATCTCAGAAAGTTCCAAGGAACCTTCAAAACCTTTCGGAAAAATCCATCCAAAATGCATCATGTCTAAATTTCCACTAGACCTTTTGGGGGTTCTATTTAGGAGGCTTCTCGACATTTTAAAATCCACTTCCCTTCCACACGTTTCGCCGCACCCATCGTCTGAGGTCCACAGAGGAACTGTCCGACACATCTGCGGCCTGCGAGTCCGACATTCCCACTGGAAAGAGTCAATCCATGGTCATACCCCCCCCCGAAAACTAAGATGACAATGAAAAATCCACCATTTGAAATTTGAAGATGTATTTCCGATTGAACATGGGGGATGTTCCAATGTCACGTTAGTTTTCGGGGTGTAGTAGAAATCATGATCCATATTTTGCATATATGTGTTGGACATTGTTGGACCCTGACCCCATGCCCCTACCAAGAGTCCGAAGAAACAGCTTTTTTTAGGGAGTACCCTATGCTCTGGGACTCTGGGAGACAATCCATGTGATTGAATCATTGGGAGCCCTTCATCTGACGCCTTTTTTTTGTTTGGCGACCAAATTATCCCGAAAGATCTGAGCCTTATATACAATCAAAAAAAAAACACAAAAATACCCCGAAATTGGACTCTCCCCAAAACAATAAGCAAACGAAATAAACAATACTCCACCCCCAAACCTTAGAAATCTGGCCCGCAGCGCCTGACCCTTACCATTCCGCTTCAAGTCCTGAATTTTGGGTGACTCAGTGGTGCTGGTTTTTCGAACAGCCAGTTGAACAAAATGATTCCTTTCTACAAAAACAACCGAGAATCAGGTGGTGACATCACATGACTCACATGACACCACTCTAATACACTCTATAATGTACTGCCACTATTGCAAAATAAACTTCTTATGGATTTCTTATGGACTTGCTATGGAAGTCTTGAGGGCTTCTCTTACGGGCTTCTTATGCAACTAAGAATTTCCAAAATATCTTACCCCCTTTTGGGTGGTCCAACACAACCTGACAATCAAACGTGAATTGGAAAGAGTGTGGATTTTCAGCCTTCTAACTTGGTGCATGGAAAGCTAGCTTTTTTTTTGATCTCCTACCCTTCGGGGTTGGGGAAGCAACGTGGAAGCAACGTCTCGTCAAACGGACCTTGGAGAGTTTCGAAGCACCTCGCGGCTTGGCCTTGTTGCGCTTTTTTTGGCCTCGAAAAAATGGCCAAGCCCCGAAGTTTTTCGTTGGAGAGAGGTTGGGATGAAAGGCCAAGTTAGTGAAGCACTTGAACCCGGCTTTTTTTTTGGGGGGGGGAGTGCAATCCGAGATATACTGAAAATAATACTTCAAGTATACAATCTAATATACCAAACGTACAAAAAATAAACATATTGATATATTTTGTATCCCTGGTCACCTCTGGCGAAAAGCCACCTGGAATGGTGAAAGCAGACAGGGGCATTCACACGACGCTAAGGCTTTGGCTGGACTTTGGAGCTGCAACCTGAACTGCAGCAGCACCTGCTTCCCCATCCATCTCCTTGGTACATACCCCCCAAGTCATCGAAAATGTGGTTTTCTGTTTGCTGCAAGTTTGGCACCATGTTCTATGATTCCCATGCAAGCGATCCCTGCGAGTCTTGCAATGCCTCGCGCATCCCACGATTCTGAGGATTGCCGCTCTGAAGAGTCTTCTTCCCACCGTGTCCATCGTGTGATCCTGATTCCAGCGGGACTTTCAGGAAGTCCCATCGGACCATCGGGAGATAGTTGTTTGGGTTGGTTTTGGGTGTGTCTTTGTCAAAAATGTAGGGAAGAAATCAAAGAACAAGATTCAAGAATCCATTCAATATACATTAGATAGCAAGTATTTTGGTAGGAAACCCAACAAAAAAATTGGGCTCCCAAATTCTTTCAAACATAAATTGCACATCTTCCTGTCTGCCTCTCACCAAGCCCATTCTCCCGCTGATTGCGGGAACCCATCAAAAAACCCACACCTTCCGGGCTTTAAAGTCCAGGAAAAAAATGGAGGATTTAAAAACAAAAAGCAAACACATCCGATTTCCAACCAGGGAATCCCTGCCATCAGAATCTGACGCATCTGCCCTGGCCGCTTCAGATCCAAAGCCTGAAAAGTGGCATAGCTTCGCTTAGTCCTCAACCTTTAGAATCGATACATTCTGTGTATGCCTGTCGCACAATGCCAGGTGGTTTTTGTGTGTTAAAGATTCTAAAATGTGAACCTTGAGCTCCAAGTTTTCAACAGATTATGTACAGATTCATACTTGACAATCATCCATTATCCATTCTAAAACAAGGAATACAAAGCCAACTTACCAAACTCCGAAATGCCAGGTGCAAAGGATTCAGGACACCGCACCAGGGTCAAAGCAGCCTCAACCTCGAAATGGACAACCAGTTTTTGTTGTTTACGCCCCCAAACGAACACCTGTATATATATATATATGTATATCGGGTGTGGGCCCCTACCCAGTAACAGTGGCAAATGAATGCAAGTGAAGGTTGATGGGTGGGAGGTAGATCCAAGAAATTAGGAGCCACCACTGTCCCTGTGCTTGGCAAGGAATTGTTTCTTCAACAATGCGATGCAAAAAAGGTAGATGATCTTATGATGGCAATGACCACTTTCCCAAGTGCAAAAAAATGGCAAAATATCTCAACAGTAGACATCATGAAACGCCTCTCATATGTCATGCCTAAAAAAATTGGTGGGCTTTCCAGGCAAGTCTTCCATCAAGTCAAAAATCGCAGCGGCCTTGCCCTCTCGAACCAGCATTGCAATGCGAGAGTCCTGACCCCAATGGCCCCAATGCTACCCCATCCCCCCAAACCATCCCACTAAGGACATTGGATGTGTTTATTACCCTCCAACAGACCATGGTAAATGTGAACTTGAGAAACTCTTCCTGGATGGTCATTCTACATGTTCGTTGGTTTTTGGCTTCTTTTGGGCGGTTTCTTTTGACATTCTTTGAAACCAATGTACTGGTGAAGATGACTGGAGGACAGCAGCCTCAATTTTGTTCGATAAAAGTTTCTCTGGGTAGACCCTGCGTCTTTTCCACCAACCTCAAAATGAAGCACCAACTTTTCACACTTCGAAAAGTTGGATCCAAAAAATAACGATTTGTAGATCGAAGATATGATTCTATACTTCAAATTCACTTCCTGGTGGCACATGCCAAATTCGGAAGGCCTAATTACCTTTTCGGGACTCCAGCTTCCCACATCTCACCACCAACCCTTCAGAAGGGTGGTTCACCAATCTTTTGCACGTCCCGGTCCTTCAATGCCAAATCAGCCTTCTCATCTTGCCCTGGCGGGCAATGTTCGTTCCTAGTCGTCCCTCTTTGTCTTGCAGTAGTGGACTGGTTAGTTGATTGGCTGGTTCCCTTGCACATTCATGGATGGTTGAAGAAAGGCGCCGCTCCCACACAATGCAGTCCATGGAAGTGAATTTTGGTTTCAGGATCCAAATCCCTGACACTGAATTCATGGATTTGTTTTAACGGACATGTCCTCCCTGTACCATCTTTCTAGGAAATGTTTGTTCTTTGAGGATGGCATCCTGAAAAATTCGAGTGGCTCTCCTCACGCGAAATCTTTAAATCCCCATGTCCAGGTGCTCGAAAATCTCTATCTTTGGGTTCGGGATTCTTGAGGATTCCGCCCAAAAAAAAAGGGCGATGTTTCATCCTGTACTTCTCTTCAGGTGCGTGTCCTTCCCCCAAAATAAAACACCTATCCAACACAACAACACGTACACCCTGGAAGATTAACATGGAACATAATCATAGAGGTTTGGAAGATCATTTTCCTTTCTAAATGGGTGATTTGTATGTTCCATGTTAATCTTCCAGGGTGTATCCTAAAAATGCGGAGGTCACGTTGAAAGCATGACGGCAAAACGTTGTTGCTCCACCTCCTCTGTGGTATCTTTCCAAAGGCCTTGGATGGGAGATCTGTGGATTTTTTCGGATGACCGATGACCTCATTTTATTCGAAAAGCATGTACCTTTAGCATTGCACCTATATATCATAGAGTTCAAATCTATAAGTCGTATGTCAAGTTCATATAATATTTATATATCTTTCATACATACCTATGTACTATCAGATTATTTTTTGACAGTCTGACAATAGGGATCTAATTGAATCTGATCAAATTTCCAACCAACAAAAGATGTTGACACCTTGTATTTTACAGATTGCCTGTAAGTTTCGTTGGTTGGTAGCATTGTGCAGCCGTTAACATCCGTCAAGTTGAGTACCAATGGAAAACTCCAAGAGGTGTTTTTTTCAGCACCAAACTCTGAATTTCTAAAATCACGAAACTTGGTTGAATCCAAAATAGTTCATTTGACTTAAAAACCTACATGGATTTTTCACTCCAAAATGGTTTTAAAAAAATACCCACTAAGGTTCATCTGCCATGCTGTGAAATGTATTTTTTTTTGATCCCAAAACACCAAACAAAATTGGGTTTATTCTACGGATTCTACGGCTCGCAATCGCCAGCCGTAAAAAAAAATCCTCCGTTTGAAAATGCGAGACTTCAATGGTTTGACCCCATCCTTCCTTGGGAAGTTCGTACCTTGGTACTGGAGATCATTCGTTGGAAACAAACGAATAGCATCTGAATGAAAGTAACTCCCAAATTTTGTTTGGGGTTCTTCCAGTGCATAAGAAAAATTATATGTATATATATACATATATATATGGTATAAATTTACATTCATATGTATTACATATAATATGTATACGGCTAACATCAGCTCAGTAACACCTCAATGGTACCATCCCCACATCCAACATGAGGATGCCCAAGGGGCAAATCTTGGAATCGGCGCCACCGGAGATCATACGTTTTCCACAGACATCGATGCACCAGACTTTGCTGCTATGCTCTTCAAAGGTGCCAGCGCATTCAGCTGTCCTGCTTCAGAACACAAAGGTGCAGGACAGGAATAGAAAAGTGAACAACCAATCAATTGAAAGCGCGGCACTTTGATGGCAAAAACCTGGCTTTTGTTGAGTTGATGCTTGGTTTCTTAATGAAGTGCCCAGTTCCATGAGGGTTTTGTAAGTAGCGCACAGAAGGATCTTATGATGGATCAAGATCCGGTTCTCATGGGAGGTCGAGCTTCCAACAGGAGCTATGAAGGATATCGATTCATACCAAAAAGGGAACGCGGTATCATAAACCACAGACTTGGCAGTCTGTGCCAAGACAAAGGTCGGCTCTTTTCAAGCCGACTATGATGATTGTTTTACTACTTCAAGTGATTCTCAATTTGTTGGAAGATCATGGAAGATCTCAACTTTTCGTGTCACTTCCAAAAACTTCCAAACCTTACAGCATTTCCACTACAAACCAAGACACCACCTTTTTCAACCCCGGCGATGGGGAGCACCTCGTTCAGCCATATACATCTACAAATCAAAAGTCACAGTAAACATCTTATCAGACGCTCCCGGAGCAAAAAAGACATTGGGATAAGAATCCGCAAGTGCATGTCGGCTTGCGGTAGTCATGGACGTGCTTTGTGCGTGCAAGCCACCAGTTGTGTGTGTGTGTGTGGTGTGTGTGTGTGTGTGTGTGTGTGTGTGTGTGTGTGTGTGTGTGTGTGTGTGTGTGTGTGTGTGTGTGTGTGTGTGTGTGTGTGTGTGTGTGTGTGTGTGTGTGTGTGTGTGTGTGTGTGTGTGTGTGTGTGTGTGTGTGTGTGTGTGTGTGNGGCAATATAGTGGCCCTGTGCAATCCGTGTCTCTGGGCAGCCCCTGGTGGTTTTATCCATGGTCAGACAGAGAGAGTACCGAAAATCGCGACGTTGAGCTTTTGTGGTAGGATTCGCTGGGACAAAACCGGTGACCACTGGAGCGGTCTTGTTTGTATTGAAAATGGCATAGGCGGCATAGGCTTGTCACCTTGTCACTTCAGATTTGCACACTGTTCCAGGAGCACCGGGAGGCCCTAGAGTTTGCCAACCATTCGCTGACTGTGGATGTGGCTGATCTGGTGAAAAGTTTCTTGGCTTCATGATTTTTCATGCTTCCCCTTTTTGGACCTTTAGCAGACTGCAGACTGATGAACTAACTCTTGATTCCCAAGGCTCCCTCGAAATTTTGGACATACAAGCGGGAAGGAAGAAATGGGACCCAGAGTCTCTGGCTGCTGTTGCACTTTTGAGCCGCGGCAAACATGCTTGTACGAAAGTTTTGCTGAAAAGTATCACTGGATGGAAAGACATCCAGGCAAGGCACCTGCAAACACTTTACTCAAAGAGTGCTCAATTTCAATGCTGGGGTTTGCCATTAACCCAGGGCATTTTGTCTGCAGTTATAATACCAGCATTAAAATCGCCTGCCACTTCTGATGATCCATGGCGCCCTGCCCTGACATCCAACGAATTATGAGAATAGATGGGCTTCACGCGGCTGCCCATCGGTGATTGAGTGGCTCGTTTCACTGAATTCCACTGATTGCATGTCTTAAAACCTACTGCAGCAGTAGAGCCAACATAGTTGTCGTGAATTTTGGTCTTGCCGAGCGCTTTCTCGAGTGCACAGGCTGCATCATCTGCACATTCATATCCCAGGTTTTGTAGAGAAGCTCAAAATGAAGAAAAACGAAGTCTCCATGGGTCCCTGACATACATACCCTTGGGGTCCCCATATACTCCGCTTTCGTAAATAGGTACCATTGAGGCTTCATATGTGTTTCTTGGGTTTGTTTCGCAATTAGGTACCCTTTTGTTTTACGCAATTGAGATTAAGTCTTTCGCAACTAAAATTCCTTTTTCGCAAGTAGGCACCACACTTTTTTCGTTTCAGTGGGTGATTTCACTCCAATTTTCTCCACGCTAAAGACAGGGTCTTGCAAAAAAGGGTGAAATGTTCTCTCATTCCAAAAAAATGGGATCATAGTGGACTTCCATGGGCAAAAATTCCTATTCCCCACTGGTCCTGATGTGCCAAAGCTTCAGTAAACCATCAACGCTGCTGGTCATCAGTTGCATACCATTCGACAGAAAGGCCACGCGAAGCACTGCGCTACTGTGGCCCTGAAAGGAGCGAATCGCCCTGGCAATTCGGGGAGCACACCATGGAGATGGGTTTCCAACCTGAGACCAGATCCCTTATGCTTTCCCTATTGGTTTGCTATAAGGTTCCCTGAGAAACCCCTAAAGGGTTCCCAGTTACACATGCTCTCCCTGTTGAGAAGCCTATGAAACGACATCCTACCAGTAGATGTCCGCGAAATCTCTATCCAATTTTCGAGAGCTCCTGCCAGGGCACCCATATCTCTAAAGCTACATGATCCAAGTATCTCAAACCCAACAGAGAACTCATCTAGCTGTTTAGTCAGACATGATTCCCCAGAAGTTTGGGAATGAACCCAAGTAAACTTGGTGATTGGGATTCAGGCCTTATTACTTCTTGTAAGGCCTACTCCCGGTGTTCGGGACGCGATGAAGGGCCCTGAATAAAGGTCTTCAGCTGACATTATTCTGAGCAAAGATTCCTCCTAAAAGGGCTATCCCAAGACGTGGTTGCTAGCTGATACCTTTTTTGAACAACTTCCTGTGCTTGAACGCACCTCCCGGTGCTCACAAAAAGCGAAGGGTTTCTTGGAACACGAGGAAAAAACCACCCTGACATCCAGTTCCTGCCTGAAATCCTTTAAGTTCCACAATCGCACTGTAGCATCACCTCAGCACATTTGCCAGAATTCCATCTTCAACCAAATGAACCACCAACACCATCGTTGCCAACCCCCCTTACACCCTTTTTGTTCGAGTGCTAACGGTGGCCACTTGTCTGAGCATGTCAGGATCCAACCGCTTTGCGGGTGGAACGCGAAATACAAGCGGAACGTGAGTGGAACAGAACCGCGGGTGGTTCGACCTTTTGACATTTTCGGCTATTGTTGCATCCGTTTTTCCTTCTGCGGTGCACTTCTTGAATTGACGGACACACTTCGATCATCAAGGAAATCAACCCAAACCCCACCTCGCATCAATTGCTGTAGCTCCTCAGCAATATCCTCCTCACTGTATCCGTTGCCACGAACTTGTTCCCAGAAATTACGCCATTCAGAGGGGAGAATTTCACCATCTCCATTCTCATCAACTTCCGAGAACATGGCACAACTGCTGATCTTCCTCGGAATTTGTGTTTTTTTTCAAATGGTTGGAAAGTAGTATTTGAAATAAATATAAAAATAAAAAACTTCTGCAAAGATAGTGGATTCTGATATATGATCATTCAGCAGCGAATCTTTTGCCCTACTCAAATCCGTTATCCAATCACCTTTAAAAAATAATTCTCAGATGACTCCCCAGCCAAGCTTCCCAAACTGGTGAAAGAATTTTTGGGCCTCAAACTTTGTGAGTCTACCATCAGCATTTTCATCCATCTTTTCATATAGCTCATCGACTTGACTCTGAAGCCATCGTGATATCTTCACTGAACCTTTACGTTCAATATATCCTGCTTCAGGTGGCATGTAACCATGACGATGGTCACTGACACTGTCCTTGCGCTGTTGTGTTACTGGAGTACCTTGTCGGATAGAACCTTGACCATCTTGACTGGAACCAGAGAAGCGTAAGGATTTCAAACCAACACTGGATAAACTACAAGACCGGTTGCGCAAGGAACCAGTTAAAGATCCTGTAGCAGAGTGTACTCTTTGGAGTGATTTGATGCTACGAGTATAATCACCTACGGCTGGAAAGGATAACATGGCAGTACGGCTCATGACATTAGCCTTCATCAGCAACAATGGGACATTGGTCTTCTTCACGGTCTTGTGACGCACCAAATCATTGAAGCTATCTCGTCTGAGACTGCTTTCAGAGGGACCCCAGGCTGTCGTCATACGGGGCAACATCAAGTCCACAAAATCACCGTGGACACTGTGGACGGGCGGAGCTAGGGGTGAGCTGCAACGGCCGCGGTCCAATTCGATCGATGTCTTTCTTCAAAAATCCAAAGGAGGGCCACGTCACTTCAGACTCAGAAGAAAAGCTGAGTCGAATCCTTTTGTAGAAAAAAACTGGTTCCATTCAAATTGAGGACTAGTGTGGAAAGACAGATTTGGATGTCATTCCCCATCAGGGTGTGGAGTTTAATTTCAACAGCAGCATGAGAGTTCAGATTAAGCGGGAAGCAATGAACTGTTAACTCCTGGTTTTGACACACTGAACGGAACAGTAAACCTTACCAAACTTAACCTCGCCATCATCACATACCTCGCCTACTCCTCCCTCACCGAGAAGTTTTGGGATAACTATTCAAAAGTGCCTTCCCTTCTTGAAGAAAATGATGTTCCCGGGGACGCAAGCGTTCAATCTTTTGGGTCGATTGTGCTCCCACTCCAACACCGGATGGCAGAAAACAAGTTCCCAAAATTCCAGCCATCTTCCCTCAATCTGGCTTACAGTCTTGTTTATCGTTCAAAGCTCTACCAGTTCATGCTTCGAAGCTAGATTCTATGCAGATCACTCCCATGACACAACGACAACGACATTGAGCTTCCCGGGCCCGAGGCAGAGGCCACCACTTGATCGATGGGAGAGAAGGCCACGCACCAAATGCCGCGACGATGACCTTGACCTTGGGCGTTTTGCATCGGCTCGTGAGCGAGACAATCGCGGAAGTTCCGGTGGGGGATGTATACAAGCGTTTTTTTGTTGATGATATTTCGCCGAAGAAATGCAATGCCCTCCTTTTTTGATGAGGATAATGGATAATCAAATCATCTCATGATGCTTGGCCATGCTTGCCAAAAGGACCTCCTCAAAAAGTAGATTCTACTGTACACTGTATGTGCCCTAAATGATGATAAAATCTGACGGTAGAAAGGAACAAGAATCATTGAGAAAAAATCCAAGAAACTGGACATCTTCTTAATCTTGTTGAAGTGCAAGGGGGAGACTTTACATACGTTCCTTCCAAAAGAATTTGGAATGACACCTTTTCAGATGATATCTTTTTTTTGCAGAAGGTTTGATCATATACAGTAAAGCTTTCGGTAATCTTGTACCACTTTCAGGTTCATAAGGACTCCTAGGGCTGAGTCCAACAAGTGCAGGTACCAGGTGTTGTTGGAAAAAAACGGGAGGAGTTGACACACACCCAACTCTACCAAGTTGTCCAATCCACTTGATCGGTTTCAGCTGGGTTGTTTCAAATTCCACCCGGTGTTGTTTCACCTTCAAAAAAAAACATGGGTTTCTTCAAAGGCCAAATGGTGTATCAGCAGGAAGTTCCGAATCTTCCTTTTTGTTGCAGTTTCTTGGTTGTTTTTTTCGTGACAAGAGTTCATTGAACTTAGAGGTTGGAGTTCTACGATGTGAACAATATCAGGTGACTATGGCATTCTGTACAGTCCCGATATGTTTGAACTACCCTTTGGTAGCCGCAATTCATTTTAAACCATACCCACGTGTATTGCCTGAAACCTAAGAGTACATGTCAGATTCCTCCGTGCTGGTAAGGGGTGTGACTTATCTATTAATATACAGCTTGAAAGAAAAGAAAGAGAAGCTTCTTTGGTGTTCTTGATGGGCAAAGGCCACGTTTGAAGACAAAAAGCCCCTAGAGTAATGCACAAAAAAACAGGGTGTCCTCGTCATTTGAACCCAACAAAACAAAAACATAGCACTATCTGTCATTGGTTCGGAAGGCTAACTACACAAAACTTCAGGATTTTCTTCCCGGCAAAGCGATTCAAAAAACTTCATCTAGGCACATTCTCCCAGAAGATCACCTTCAGGAAACTTCCAAATTCGTAGCAGTTTGTCCTTCTCACAAGTTACTTCCAAGGAGAAGGGAAGGGGTGTGGGATGATGGTAAATGGCGCCATCCAGAAATCAGGGATTCGCTAAAAAGGTTACTACTCATAACCTGACAAAGTTGCAAGGGGCACAAGGTCATTCAAAATTGGAATTCTTTGATCCTGTGATGAGTGATAAAAAAAAAATCACTGCTTGTGAACATCTCCTCAACCCTTCAAACAAAATCGACAAATCTCACCTGGCCACAGATTTAAGGGTAGATCCTGGTTGGTTCCTACGGATTTCCACTACGCAGTAGAATCCCCGATATACAACTCAAAATGACAGATGTGCCAGGGTCTAAACTCGGTCATCCCACCTTTCATAGGAATCCTTATAATGGGTATATAAACCCCTACTAAAGGGGTTGATAATGGGAGTTTAGACCACACAATGCGCACGATGAATCTCGTTGTGAAACATGTCCCGGACTCTGGTGGTGGGATCATGAGACAAAATCTCTTCACATAGGATGACAAACAAACATCATCCACGTACCAAAAAAACGCACCATGACATGAGTCACCTGTGCAATGAAAACAAAATACGTGCAATGGGAGTTTAGACCAAACAAAGGGGAGGCCTGGCCACCAGAAGCAATAAGCTTGTTGTTTGGAGAGACCACGACCTTAGACTTCCCAAAAGGTTTGTAGCAAGGTCCTGAAACAATATCTCAAACCCTGGGTGTCACCCAACCAAAATGAAAAGCTTCAGACATGTACACACTTGAAAACTAACATGGAACCAAAAAATGATTGCTTTGTAATTACAGTAGATGAATTTCATTGATTTTCCGTTTCCAAACAGGATCTTTTTGTCAGATTCCATGCTTGTTTTCTAGGGCGTAAACTGTAACTTTTTGTGTGCGGCATAAATATTCCAACAGGAGGATTTCTTCTGATTCAGACCACATCCTTGGAGTGTTTCCACCCTGAAAGCCCTGGCGAAGACAGTCACTTTATCAATGATGGGATATTCACCGGTTGATAATTATTGATCACAGCATCTTAGGCATTTTTGTTGAACTCTACCAAGTTGTTGGCTTATGCCCAGCGGATTTGGTGCGGATTTGTAGGATCTTTGGAGATTAATAAAAAAACGCACTTTCTTGGGAAAAGGATCGGATAATATAGACTCCTGGCAACGCCTCTTGGAAAAGTCTTGGATCCGTTTGGATGGTACATGGTACAAACCCCACCTTTCCGTTTCGTTTGACCTCACAGTATGGGTTTTATCAATCCATACATACGACACACTTGGCTCATGGCATCATTCACTTCCTTCGAATGTGCGATGACCTCAGCACTGCAGTTGCTCCAGTTTCACTTCCCTGTGTAAGATGATAGAAGATACTGGAAAGAGCTAAGACTTGGAAGATCCCAGCTCCTCAAACTCAGTGGCTGACAGTCACTTTGGACTTTTTCACCACGTGGCCCGGACCAAGCACCTCCCAAATCCATGGAGAGCCAGGGCCAAATGTGAAAAAAGGAGCCATTAGCAGTAGCAAACTGAGGCAACCATTGCATGAATTTTTTGATCCGAAACAATCCTTCTGGCACAAAAGTGTCCAGAAGGAAAATGATGCTGTGAAGTTGCAAAAAAAAAAACTTTGAACTTCACTCATGTAGGAAGTTCTTCACTCACCAACCACGAGGGGAGTTGCCAGCTTGCAGTTTACCTCTGATCAGGTCGTTTTCAGATCAAAAGAATTGCCTCTATCCCATGCTTCCCTGGTTCCAAAATTCACCGGATTCCCAGTTCAGGTACGAGTTCATCATCTTTTGACAATAGAACTACTAAATTAAATTTCTTGTCCGGTTACATCAAGACATAAATCACCGAACAAAAGGGCCCGTTGTGACGTAGTTCAATGGTTCAGCGGGAGCTCTGAAAACGCTGGGTGCCTTCTCGAGCTCTTTGGCCTTAAAGGATCCCTACAAACTTGAAACACGCAATATTTGGTTCGATGAGGAGGATTATGGGGTGATTTTTGATGATGATGATGATGATGATGATGATGATGATGATGATGATGATGATGACGATCATGATGCATGATATTGTATGTTCGCCATGTTCATCTGTTTCAATCTGACTTGGATGTCACATCAGCTTGATCCTAAGAGCTAAGACAAGGGCACTCGGGATTTCCCACACTTTCATGGTTTTGTCCTGACCTCAGGTACCCGTTTTCAATGGTGAAGCGGTGAAAAGTACGGGATTTCATGTTCTCGTAACTATTCACGATCTTTGGGGTCAAAATGGCAAATATCCACTTTCAGGGCCTTTTTTTTTTGTTCAGCCATGTTTACCAACAAGTACTGCTTTTTGGTGTTTGATTCGACACGGATCCAAACAGCTAACGAGTGTCTCAACGGAACTGAGCTTAAGAAACGTGACGGCAGATCCCCTGGACCCCAAACATCCCCATGGTCATCATAGTGTTTGTGAATGACCCTTTGCAAGTTCCTGATGTCATAATCCTTATGTATGGGTAGCGTTCGTTTTGTTGAATCCCACAAATAAACAAAAGGTTCCTTGGCATATCATATCATATACCAACCAACCGGAAAAGACTCCTATAGAAAATGTTTGTGCCTAAAAAAAAAACATCCGTTGTTCCATCCAAGCGAGACTCAGACTCAAACCACTCCTTCAACTGAGCTTTCTACTAGCACTGACCAAGGTCATTGGTAGCTGCTCTTGCTGCGAAGCCGCACGGATCTCAGGCCGTTCCACCGAATTCTGTGAAGGCCAAATCTGTACATCCAAGTCATGATTTTTGAGCCTCCCAAACCCAATACAATCTGGGTAATAATTATATATGCACACCAAAGGGTAACTTCAAGCAAGAAAAATAGAAGTTACTTAATTGAGCCAGGAAAAAAAAACTCTTGCTTTCCATTGTACTGGTTGGTTGATGGGGATCCTTATAATGGTTTAACTATAACCCCACATACCTGGGTAGCAAAATTCCCTATATACCCTAAACTGTGTGAATAAGAACCTGGTGCTCGCTGCAAAATTGCTCCCCTATGTCTGGATATCTTACATACACCTTAACTCCCTAGCGACCACAAAGTGCTGCTTCGGGCTTCCCGGGCCGTTCGAGGACGACGCTTCGAGAAGGACAACGCTGTCCTCAGTCTCATGTCCCTTTAACAGCTCCATCAGGCAAAACAGAATCAATTTTGGTGCTTACTATTAACAGTACGAGAAGATAGAATGAGGGATCCTTCAAATAAGGAACAGCTGTCAGCTGGCTCTTTGACTCGATTTTTGGGCTCGGATACCCCGACTACAACCACCCTGCACCGGGAAACAATCCTTTTCCAACAACTTAGTTTCAGGGCGAATTCATTCACTGATTCCTGGGCTGCTGCCGAGGAACACATCTCCAGCGTGTCCCGACAAAGAGCAGGCCTTATCCAACAACCACAGCAACCAAAACAAGTTTCTATTGAGCATTCGTCAACTAAAATCCATTGTGTTTTGGCGTGGTTTACTTATAAGTGAAACATTTTGTCTAGGAAACTTTGGTTCATAGTTTTGTGAGCCTCGCTCACCGCTTGTGAAAGAGGATTTCAATTTTATTCAGACCCCGAACAGTAAAAGGCTTCTGTTTAAACGCGAACCCAACAAATTCCCAAAGACACATTGGGTGAATTGCGCGGTGGTTGAGCTAGCCATGTGCCCCCGAAACTGAAGGCTGGAAGCTGAAAATGGTCATCTTGGAGGAGTCTCCGAGTTTTGGAAATGTTCATCTTCAGATTTCCATCTTCGTTTTTTGGGCGTTTTGTTTATATAATTTTTGGAATCTTTCACCAACTTGATTCAGAAAGGAGGCGCCGGTCCCCTATTCATTCACTACCTTTTGGAGTGATATGGTGATGCGAAAGATTTTTTCTCACTCCGAAAAGATGAGAAAAGGAGGAATGCTAAAGCCTCGGTTTTTCCTACCCAAATCTTCAGTATTTTGGCCTCAATGGATCAACCTTACCTGCCAAAAGGTTCCCCGAAATGGTGGCTTTTGGGCCCTCCCATCGTTTTGAGCTTCAAAAAAGATTCTTTTTGATGTACGGTTATGTCTCAAAAAGGACGTGTTCTCTTTTTTTAATTGAATGACTTTCTACTTAAATGAATCGTTTACCGTGAATTTGGGGAAATTTGGGGCAAAGTCACAACCATCACACCTCACATCGTGAGTGTCGATGGCGGTCCATTCAGGCGACGGCAAGTTGAGGGCTGTCGCTTCTCTCAAATCACTTGCCCCATGGCTTAAACTTAGGAACCTCACAAAAACTAACCCAAGTCTTGGTCCTGGTAGACCATATTTCTCTATTACTGTAGTAAATCCATTACGATCCCATTTCTTGGCGTAACCCCCAAAAAATTGGCAGGGGTGGTTGTACCCATCGAATCTCAAATCCATCCAGTCCTCCAGTCCGCCCGTTCCGTGATTCGTTTCGGGATCCCAAACCAATTCGCAGCTGGAGGCGCTCCAAACCTTGACGCTTTGATCTTTCCCTGGGCCGAGGAGTGGAGGAAAAAATGTCCTGCAGGTCAATCATATGTATGATACATAGTCTCATAGGTTTGGTCCATAGAGAGAGAGAGAGAGAGAGAGAAAGAGAGATGTATATACATATAATGTTATACAGATTTGGTTTATCTATACTTATGTTTTATCAATACACATCATGCATATATGTTTTACTACTTCATCATAATTCCTCCAAATGTCCACATAGATGTATATGAAAATAGATATTTAATGATATTTACACCTCTTCCAAGCATCCATTCTGGAGTAACATAATTTTGAGTCACAGCCATATTTTCCCATTCACAAGTTCAGTGACCACCAGGATGGCTTCACATTTTCAGGCGATCCCCGGCATCCCTGGGAATCTTCCCCCCAAGTTTCGGGGGCTCAGAACTAAGGCTCCACACCACCGGTGGCAATCCATGCACCATCCACCGAGACATCACAGGAAATCACCACATCTGTGTGACCTCGAAGCCTCGTTGAGTGGTCAGTGTGGTTGGGAGAACCCATGCAACTTACAAAACCAACCTCCCAAGGTGATTTGTTTACAACCATTCGAAGAATTGGAGCTATAGGTAAGTTGTGGTAAATTTGTAAGTTGTAAGTAAGTGTTTACTTCAAAAAGTTCTATTAGTTGAAAAGGTGTATAGGTGAGTAACTAGGTTCTTAGTTAAGGTTCTCACCAAGATTCATCATGTCCCACAAAATACAACTCCGCCAGACCACCACAACCCCCCGATTTTAGGGCTCCGACATAGCAGCGCCGAAGCCCTTGCAACTGACCACCCTGAGGACTCGATCAACCAACCAAACGAGGGCTAAGATGAATTTCCACGGCTGGAAAATGACCAAGTGACTAAGGGAGATGTTCACTGATTTCTTGGATCAGTGAAATCTATTGTTTGCTTGCTGTGCGACATCCCTCATGTACTACAAAAATGTATCTAAATCTAAACATCATTTCTGGAATGCTCTTGGTAATGTAAACTGCACAAAAGTTCGTGACTTTCTTTTCCGCATTGTTTTCAAGGAGGATCTTTTCTTACCAAAAAAGTTAAACTATGCTTTCAGAATCTCTAGGACGCACTGTCGTTTGAAACTTCAAGTGTGCTTCCTTCACCGTCCCCCCGAAAGAGACATTGATTTTGCGTTTTTGAAAACATCACCCTGGGAGTTCAAACACAACTGCCAATCAAAATTGGATGATGCATACGGTAGGCTTTCAAAGGCCCTAGAATATTGTGTATTGTATATATACATATAAAATGTCTTCACTTTTCTTCAATTTCCAAATGATTCTTGAAACTTCCTAATTCTACACCTCACGTAAAATAGGATTCCCGGGTCAACTCGGACTTGGCTTTAAGATTCTGTTGGCCTGGGGTGCTCATCATTGGCAATGCAAACGAAGCGCTCGGCCGTGATCAAAGGCCTTAAGAAAAAGCGGCGAAACGGTGGTGAAAACAGCACAAACAACAACAACAACAACAACAACAACAACAACAACAACAACAACAACAACAACAACAACAACAACAACAACACACACACAACACACACACAACAACAACAACACACACACAACAACAACAACAACAACAACAACAACAACAAGGACAACGACAAGGACAACGACAACGACAACGACAACAACAACAACAACGACAACAACACAACAACGACAACAACAACAACAACAACAACAACACCAGCAATCCAAGGGCCTTGTTGTGCGGTCTTGCAGGACATCTATAACTGTCACCGTGAAGAATCAGTGGGATGATCAGTGATTAAGCAACTGAAACACATCCTCGGACTATCTCATTGGTTGAATGGAAACAGACCTGTAACAGCAAGATGGTGAAGTTTTGCCCCTGCTGGGGTAAATACAATTAAATAAAAATCGGCAAGTAACATACAATATGCAATAAGAAAATGTACTTTAACTTGGTGGGGTCCTGCATGCAGGGATAAATATCAGAATACTATTCACTAACTATTTGACCAGGAGCGACTTTTGAAAACAACTACTATAATATACAAAGGTCCTGAAAGAATCATGTCATCTCATCTCCCAAGATCCACCATAGAAATACAGCTGCTGATATTTGATCTCTTCCCTCGTTCCCCAAACCCAAACCCCCGTTTGCACGCCGAGCAGCCCGGTAGCTGGCGCCGTCTCTGCATCTTCTATCTCCATTTCTTGAGGCCTAAGCCCCAGCCAGGCTGGATGTCTCATCCAATAGAAGACTTCCCCAATCCCAAAACAATAGGGATGTGGGTTTGTAATTGGGATGTCCCCCACGAACGCTTTTTGTAGGTGATAGAGATATACATAGATATATACAAATTTTCCTGCTACCTTCAACTACTGACTATTCCTGGCAAGGGGACAACCCAAGTTGTTTAAACCCAACTCGATGCGAGCTTTCAAACCTCCGCAGCAACTTCCACAGCGCTTGCCGGTCACAATCTGTTGCTCTTGAAGGTCAATGGTCCAAACCGTAAATCGCTCGATTGCGGATTGCCCTCAACCTATCATCAAAACACCCCAGAGTATGTGGACTTTCCATAAACCATCCCCGCCGCAATAAAACAGACAACACATTGAACAAGCGAACTCAGTTCCGTGCCAGGTAATCTGCGGAATCAACTGGACGTGCACGATTTCATCGTTGTGACCTGAGCCAAAAATGTCAATGGCACAGAGTAGACCTGCAGCGAAGCATTCGGAATTGGCCAATTTCCAAAGTACACCAGCTCAATGGAGGTGCTTCATCAAGACCCTTTGCCAAACAATGGTGGGTGTCCATCCTCATGCCTTCACATAAACAAAACAATAAAAGAACAGCCTTTCTTCGCTTTTTGGTTGTTCAAAAATCTCAAAGCCAACAGCCTTCTATGTATGTTGACCTGGGGCAACAAAAATCGTTTCCTACTGAGATGGCCCTGTTCAGGTCGGGGCCCATGATGTGACTGAAGACTTCGAATTCCGGCAGCGACCATAACATGAAGTTCAAGTCCTGGCCGGCCAGGAAACAGCTTGCCATCAAGGCTTGAAAGTTGAAAGTTGGGGCAAGAAAATAGGAGGAATCCGACTCACAAACAAGCAACTAGAAACTGATTTGGGGGGAACTTGGGAGTATCTTCAGCTTCCACGGTGTCGGAAACCCTGGGAAAAATATGATATGGATATTGCACTATATAATAGTCACGATTAATCAGATATTCTTCGGTATCATATACAGCACGTATGTAAGCATAATACATCATTAATTTTATATACAATCCTCCAGCTCCCCGTTGCTTGGCCAAGCGCTTCCCATACCCCTTGGCCCCCAAGTTTTGTCCCTGCCTCACCAATGGTGACCATCTTGGTGCCCTTGGAGCTATCTAAGCCTTGGGCACAGATGGTTCAAAGCTGAGGAAGTGAGTAAACTCATGGCCTTCCCAAGTACAAAATATCCCGCAAAGACAAAAAACTTTAGAAGGGCTGACTTTTTGATTGAACTCCCCGTTTTACCTTAAGACTCACCTGGGGTTTATGGAAGGTGGTGGTTGTAAACAAAAACAAACGGCTACAGGATCTAGAAAATGGAACTGGTGGGTGGTTTCTTTGGGTTCTTTGCTTAAAAAAATGACAGCTTGATGAAAGTTTACACACCTTTACACAAAATCAATTTCAATCCAATCCAACTAACCACCTGGCGGTTTATCTTGATACCAAGTGGAAGTGAAGCCATCCTGGCTGTGGTTATATGTGAAACTTCTTGGAGCCCTCCAAATCTCCCTCATCAAAGTGGTCCCAGTGCAATAGAATCCCATATCACCTATGGAATTTTTGACTTAGGGCTCCTTCCCCTTACTAAGCTCACTTCATGGTAGTAGAAAACACATGGATTCTTGTGAACCCTCCCAGAAACAATTATATACCATCCAAGTGTAGTTGGGAAGATGAGTTTCCCATTCCATTGGGTGGGATATGTTAGTTCCCTGGAGCGTATATTTTTGTTGGGCTCCATCTTTGTCATCTTTACACACCAGGCTTCCCAGGCAATGAATCTGTCGTAGCTCGCCCTTCGCAGCGTGTGGGGAAGCCTCAAACAACCGCCCCCAACAAACGTCCTTGCACACCTTTTGCGGGGACCAAGATTCAAATGCATTCAATCGAAAAACGCCATGAAATTTTACATAGATACTTTCAAAAAAATGGGGCTTTTGGAAATGGTTGCAATATCTTAGACTAGATGACTACATGTTAAATCTCAACAAACTGATCTTGCAGAGTCAGAAGCTATAAATTCACTTCCCCTTCTCATCACTGAGTAGTCTAGGTCTTCGCCATCCCTTTTGGGCTTCATGAGCCAATAATGAACTAAGGTTGTCATGGAGATGTTTGAGCCCAGCAAACCCCTACACCTCACCCTGAAGAAAGTATCAGCATCTTCCAGTTTGGGTGCTAGTGTGAACCTTTACATGTTGTATCAGCACGGCAAAACGGATCATCCATGCTTTGGCACCTTTCGAGTCACGCCCCTAGGAAATAGAAGAATGCCGTCCCCAAAGCCCAAATTCATCCAAAGTCACTGCAACTTTGTGAACCAAATTTCAACAAGTGTTTCAGTTGCAAAAGACTGTAGTGACTATGGGGTTGTGCCTGGGAAGCCGTCCAACCTCGTCAAAACTCATCCACCCCGAGGTGCAGACATGGCTGGCAACGGCTTTTCCGTCCAGCGGATTCCAGGCACGAATCAAACCTGCACTCCGGTTTCACTGGAAACGGCGGACCTGGTTTTTTCCCTGGAAAGCATAGGAAGGTGTGCCAACTTTTTGGAGGGAACAAATTGTTTTGCTGAAATTTTTAGGGGTGGGTTGACATAAGGGATTGCAATTGAATGGCAACTTCCCAGTGCTTGGATGATCAGATTGGAGTTCATTCAGGGAGTCTCTTTGTCACCACGGTTTTCCCAAAAGTGATACCTAAGCAATCCGAAGTGTGTCATTGATGCCCCGGGGGGGATCAATGATCCTTTGAAAGAATGAAAATCGAGGGAAAGGAAACTTGATCAATTTCCATATTGTTTTATTGCTTTTTTTCCGACATTCTCATGCCACCAAGACATGTCCCCCGTTGCGCGCCTTTGTTGCCCACCGTAAACACGATAAAGGTGGGTAGCCTTGGAGTTTCATCGCTACCAAATCCGTTTATTCCCAGTCCGTACAGGCGCAGAATTTGAGAACTTTCGTAGGTGAGATGCATCCACCGGATTTCAGCCACCAACTACACGATTGATCATCCAAAATAACCAAGGATTCCCTTGTTGTTAAAGGATGTACTGGACTTCAAACATCAACCCGCACGACGGGATCATCCAAAACAGTCCAAAACGGCCGACCAAGGAATCCCACAACAACCAAGAAAACGACTTTACCTCAATAGCCTCCTCCATTCTCAAGTCATGGGCCACCCAACTCTTTCTCCTGCATATCAGTTGTGACATGGGGAAAATCGCCCACAGCATCTGATGCTATCCAAGCATGTGCTAGGTGCGCTAGGTCCGGTAGGTAATCCCACAGTCCATGCCCTTAAAATCCTCCCAACTGCCAACTGCCGAAAAAATACCCTCAACTTAAGGTTTTTCACGCAAACAAGACCCAAAAACTCTCAACTTCTGAGTTTCCAAGATCTCACGTTCCGCCTGCCGCATCCAATCTGCAAATGGACCACGAAAGACTGTCCGCTCCTTACCTGGGACCCAAGCAACTTCCCAATACTTCAACACCATGGTTGGTTATGGCAGAGATTCGGATTCCCCGGGCTACAATCGCCCCATCAAAACAAAAATCCCTGATCCGCCAACAAAGCGAGAAGGCGAGATAAAGCAAATGACGCGCCTGTTGCAATGTCGCATGAACTATGAAAGCATCCAGGACACTCATGGATATCCCCCTGAAATGATGAGGAGATTGAAAATACAAAAACCTTCAGGAACCTTGTCATTACACAAAAATCACCGATTCTGTGCGCAAAATGTTTGCCAAACACTTGGAAAGTGTGAGTCGCAGCTTGTGCCGCTGCCATTGTCCCATCAATGAAGGTGGGGTACCTTGCGTTGATTGTTGGCTACGCATGCGGAAAAGGCTTCGGCTCCCGTTGTTCCGCATTTGTGCACTTCGTCAGCCGGGTTTTTTGCTTTGCAGTGGTGGTGGGGCCGATCGATCGGCCCCCCCCATTTCGCGGTGGAATCCTGCCACTACTTTCATGGCAGTTTCTGCTTTGGATTGATGAGGTCTACAGTGCTATCTCATCTTTGAGGAAGAGGGTGCCAAGTGCTACCAGTACCTTTTGTTTCTGATTAGTTCTGACCCTTCTTCTCACTCCTGGTTTCGAGGCGTTAACGAATGGTACGAAACAACGACGCTTTCCGGAGTGGAAATTTTGGCCGTATTGCATGAGGTTGCCGCCGTGCTCTGATTGTCCTAGCAATGAGGGTGGGGTACCTTGCGTGGATCGTTGGCTAGGCGTGTGGAAAAGGGAAACCGCTTCCGTTGTTTCGCATATGTGCATCCCAGGCTTCGTCAACCTGGCTTTTTGGGGTGGGGGATCCAAAAAAAATAAAATAGGGATCAAAAAAAACATATTCAGCCACAAGGCTGCAAGAAATGCAGCAATTCCCTCAGGGTTCAGGATCAAAAAGAAAATAATTAAATAGGGATCAAAAATAAATAAATCCTCGCTTTCCTGGGTTACGAAAGCTGTCTTGACACAAAATTTAAAAGAGCTGGAGGGAGTTGGGGGGAGGGCGCAGCGCCTCCCCCCCAGATGCTGCGCCTGTCGCTGCTACTGTTTACCGATAAAGCATCTTTCTTCCTTTCTTCCTTTCCGTCCTTGCCTGCTGCCTTCTTCCTTTCTTCCTTGCTTCCTTGCTTCCCTCCTTCCTTCCTTTCTTCCTTCGTTCCTTGCTTCCTTGCCTTCCTCCCTTGCTTCCTTCCTTCCTTCCCCCCCTTCCCTCGCTTCCATGTTAATTTCTTTTTTGATGCCTTTTTTTTTGATGCGTATCCCAGCTTTTTGCTTCGCACCTTGGGTTTGTTGGGGGGTCTTCCTTGTTGTCCTCACCGTCATTTGTTGTCCTTTCCCTCCTTGGCTCAGACTGTGTGGGATTTGGGGTCACGACATTGTTGACGCAAGTGTCCTGTAGGCACCTCAGTCGAGGGATACCGTCACAGTGGCCTCTCAGTGACCTCCCTCCAAATCCCTGATGAAAAATTGCACAATGTGTATAGTGTATGCTACAACATATACAGTACATCTCAGAATCTCCCTACGTGTATGTAAACCTCTTTTTTGCAACATCACCTAAAGTATTTATAGTAGATTCTAACTGCTATCCATCCACAAATATGGGTATGTCTCAATTTTAGGCCACCCCACAAACCTCCCCAAATCAAATCTGTCTTCCATCAGATTTTAAAACCCCAAAGTCTTTTAAGGTCCATATCTGCAGCTCCCAACTGCAGCAACATGGTTCCTCGCACCCAAAAAACCCTAGGAGCTCCAACGGTCATGACGCCTTCAACCTTCTCAAAGACCTCGGGTAAAAGCACCGTTGCTTCGGAAAAGCTTGGGTTTTTGCGTGTCGCTTGGGAGGCCGGCTATCAAACCACTCTTCGAAAAAATGGGGAAGAGCAAACAAGTGGGGCTAGAAACGTGACGAAACAAATCCACCTCTTCCAGGTGACCAAGTCAAAAACTTTCTGGCAGCACCTACTGTAACCGCAATGAAATGATCATTCTGTGGAGATTTCTATTCTCATCAAGAGCTGGCTATATCTTGTAGCTCTAGAGCCCGCGACTGGTATTGATCGCCTTGGATCAAAGAACGCTGAAAGGCTTGGTGGCTTTCCAAATGCTGAATCCAAACTAAAGGAACCTTTCAACCAAAACACAACATAGTCTGATGGAAAAGCAAACAGCATGGCAAAAACATGGAAAACACTAAAAGTATCTTTAAAAAGAGAACAACATCTTGCAAAAACAGCGTCGGAAAACTAAAACTACAAGAATTTAAGCCAAGCGTCGCCAATGAGCATTTGCCGTGCAGGTTCCAAACATTCACCACCTGCGCAAGAACTTGAGCCTAGCCACACGAGTATTTAAGGATAGGTAAACCGGTGGTTAGTCTGTTGGCATCTCGAAGCAATACTACCTTGCTAAGCAACCCTAGGACAGCAAACCAACCGACTTAACCAACACCAACCGATCCATACCTAAGAAGTAAAAATGCACATCCAGTCTAAGACTTTAAATCTCTGTCTCCCCTTTTTGGCTCTTCGCTGGATACTCCCAGTACCACCAATCAGCCCATAGATCACCAGTCCACAAAAATCCTAGACCATCCTCTCCCTTATTGAGGCCTTGAAGCTTACTTTGTCTTATGCGAGTTGGGGGTTTTAGAAGGGGGATAAGTTTACATTTCATGTATAGATGCTCCCTCACCTGATCTCTGCCGCCAGTCACCAGCTCAAACGCTTGCGACTTCCGGCCAAAGCAAAGAGAGGAGATGCTCGCCAGGTGGTTCTGCCAGGTAGATTGGAAAAGATATGTCAGTTCTAAAAAATTATGGAATCATTGACGTTCTGAACCAAGAAAGCAAGAGATTGAAGTGCCATAAATTTTGGTACATGCCACATGTTCACACCTGATGAAATGTAAGGCTACACACTTGATGCTGTCAAAGAAAAAAGTCCTATGTCAACCGTTTCGACACAAAAAGAATCCTTTTCAAAAGACTTTAGATAACACCTGCGCCTCTCGCTTCCGGGCCAAATTCATGTTTAAGTCTTAAAGATTCCTTACAGAAATCATCTGATTCCGAACAAGAATGCACAATTTTAGTTATATATATGATATATTCATTCATTTGTATGTCATAAATCAGTGTCAGGTCACCAATCAGAAGGTGGCTATTCAGCCATGGTCAAAAATAAAAGAAAATGTATAAGAATTAAAAGAAAAAAACAATGAAAAAATTGGAAAAATGAGTCAGTTAAAAGATAAACACACATGAAATCACATACTATGTATTGATTCATATTTGTATCTACATATATAGACATAATATACATTGATACGTGTGTGTGTATATATATATATATATTTATATTTATATTTATATCATCATTGTATTTTGTTTATATTCATATACCCTTGAACAAAATAACAAAAACAAAAAAAAAAGAAGTGCCGCCCGAAACATCATCCACTTCTTCTTGCCGTTTCAAATCGGGTGTTTTTTTTTCCTGGGCGCTGAAAAACCTCCAACCCTTCAGTCCTTCATCACCCCAATGCAATCAGAAGATTCGAGATCCCAGAGGCGTGCCTTGGGCACGCAAAAGGCCATCCCTGGAAAAACACCTTTTGGATGAGCATCCAATATAAGATACCGTGTATACCACTGTATATACCCACTGTTTTCCCCATTTTTTGGGGGGCTGGTTTTTGATTAGATACTTCAAAGTATCACACCCCCATTTTTTGTTTTGGATGGTTTCATAGTTCAAAAATCTGCAAAGAGTTCAATGGTTTGGTTTTTTCTGGTTGGAAATTATAGGTGCTTGGGTGATTGATTGTTCTAGGCTGATTCCCACTAAGAACGTCTGTGTTTGAAGCATTACTTGAGAGGCAAAGCCTGAAATACCTCACGAATTCCCCCTAAAATATGGGCCTTCCCGATGTATAAATCTCTGTGAATTTGTGCAAATCCAGCAATAAAAAATATTAAAAAAATGCCGAAAAGGCTCAAAATGTTTAATTATATGATCCGAAAAAATCTGAGTATAAAGTTGATATCTGCTGGCAAACCAACATTGGCAATGGACAAACCATGCTCATGATGGAATTCTTAAATGTTAGCTTACCAAACCTTGCCTTTTACTACGATTTCTCACCTGACTTCATCTGATTCCAAACACACCTCGGTGTCTGCAATGGTCACCAGTTGCAGCCTTGCTGGATGAAACCGCCTCAGGAGAAGCAGCTAAAGCAACGAAAAAGTTGGAACCCATGGATTTGCTGAATCCCATCATCTCATGATACTGTGGATTCCCTTGAGTAGTGGGTATGATCATCCCCGATCGCACCTGGGGAAGTAAGAACTTCTCCATATGTCGGGAGATGAATCAAAGTGTCACCACTTGAATAGTTCACCCACAACGATGGAAATCAATTTGGCTGGCACAAAATGGGCACTTGCTATCATGGAAAACTGAACGAGTCCAATCTGTAGATCATGGCATCCCGACCTGGAAAAAGGTCCTCAAAAAATGCTTATGTTCAAAGAGATCCTTTGTTTCCATTGCTTTTTCCAACTCCAACTTCCCTTTTAATGGAAATTGCCTGGAAATCCTTTGGAAAGACGTTTGGAAGTTTGTTTGGTGCGGCCCGCCGCCCCGGCTTCAAAAGGTGATGATCTATTTTGCTGCTCTAAAAAGCACCCGCAAAATCGGCTCCTAATCCCTGATCACGCCCCAAAATACATGGACCCAAAGCAACCTTGAATTTCCCCCTCCCCCAAATAGCTGCGCATACCGTCCCCCGACCTGCAAAAATACTTCCCAGGCTTCAAGGTTGACAGCCCAACTTTTTGCGGCCAAAAGACACCAAGGAGACAATGCCAGGATGGCCCTTGAAGTTATGGGTACAAAAATAGCCTTGAAAATCCCAGACCTAGCATCGCCGGTCGTTGCTGAATCCATCCATGGTGAGTCGGCAAATGTTCCAACAAAAATCCACTCGACGTTGAGAAAAAAAACGGGGGTCGTATATATTCCCTATAAAAAGCTGATGAGCTACTAAAGTCTTTTCAGCATTCCACTGTTTCTGCTTTATGCGGAAATCAGGTAAAATCCCAAGAAAATCTATATAGTTAGAGGAAGAAGGTTTCACTAAGATTCTCAAGTTCTTGTTTTCCCTTGTTTCACAACTCTATGACAGTATGATTCATAAAGCTCACTTTTTCAAATGGAGTCTGGATTGAAACAACTCTTTGGACCTCCATATTTGGCGAACTCGCTGACCCATCTACCAAGATAAGGGATCACAGTTAGATTTTCTACGTGGTAGTTTCAACCCCAGTTGAAAAATATGAGTCTTTGAACCACCATCTAGTTGTGATGAATTCTGTTTGTGGTCATTGAAAACTCTCCAAGTTTTTGAATGTTGCAAGTTTTGAATGTTGCATCGCAACACAAAATCGCGAAAAGATTTTTCCCCGCTGCCAAGTTGGTCATGTAGGAGACTCCCCAAAACCCCCTTGAAACTGCTTGACAAAAGCAGACTGCCTTGATTTCACATGATGTTTAACCCAGAATCAGTACATCACATCCCCCCCTTCATGCTCTTGAATGGTGCGGGGCTTCCACCTTTAGTAGCAATTTGCATCAGCTATTTTCCGAACATACCAAACAAAAAAAGGTTGACATTCATTCATTTTCCAAAATTGTCAACACACCAATTTCACCCCAACCCTAGAAAATCTTCCAAAAAAACTTCTCACCTGGCCCATTCTACCCAGCATTTCACCCACCATTTCGCGCCTTGGCGGTATGGTCCACCGAGCCAGTGGCCACCAAAGTGCCGGTAGCATCAAAGCAAACATCGGCCACGACCTTGGCATCTCACGGGCCAAGTGTGTTAACTTCCAAGTTCTGCTGGGTGTTTTGGAGGGTAAAATACCAAACAAATATGTGTACATATAATTATATACATACCCCAAAATGAGCCATCAGCCCAGGTCCAAAATATACCACAAAATACCAAAAAATCGAAAAAGTAGCTCATCAATCTACCATTGACCAAGTTGTTGGAAAATACATCTCCCTAAGTCTCTTCCACCCCCAAAAGCCGCCTCCCTGCTTCTAGTTGGAGCATGATCGGAGAAGCTATTTCAATCGCATGGTGAATCACAGGGAGCTTTGATTTCTTCTGATAACTGGTGACGAGTTGAATGATACTATAAGATAATATCAAACGAGGTCCTATGGTATCAACCATGATACGAACTATGTAACTATAATATATCAGAATATATCATCAATAGATAATAGATGTTTGCCCCTCGCGGTATCTATTGATAAAACGAATCGACTACCAGGCTTCGAATCCCCAGAAAGGCAACCCGTCCTTTTTCCCAAACTCCATGTGAGCAACGTTCAAAATCGCTGATAACATTCCATTTTAGTGGTTAGTTCACGGGGATGCTTGCAATGGCTTGTCATAATCCCCCCCTATAACTGGGTAGGTGTTCATCCCCTATATATTTGGCATCTATCCTAACCAAAGGTTTTCATCACTGACAAGGTACTTGTTCATGACCTCTCCAGGCCCTTGCCAGTGTGATCTTCTCACCTGGCAGCCGCTCCCCAAGGATGGGGGATCTTTCTCTTGAAATGTTTGGAAAACCAATCCCCGAAAACTCACATGGAACCCCAAAATGGAGGTGGATTGGAAAATGATGTTCCTTTTCAAACTACTAGTAAGTGAAATGTTTCAGGTTTCATGTTTGCTTCAAGAGTAAGCCTCTTTGTTTGTTTTTGGCAGGGGGGTTTTAAAGGAGCTCGTCATGTCCACTTTCATGGAGCAATTTCTCCAAGATGTTGGGAAGATTCAGGGCATCGATCGCGCGAGAAACTCAGTCCCAGGCCCAAAGTAAAGTGCCGCAATAGGCCGCTCCTGCCAAAAAATTCGCGACCAAGAATTTGACTACATCATGAAAACAAAAATACTGGGTGTCCCCCGACATTACCCTAATTCAAAAGATGCTATCAGTCGGGTGTATAACCCCAGTTACCAAGCACTTACTACCTTCCTATCACATCCTATGCCATCACCACCCCACCTTTGGTGAAACCCCAAAAAAAGCATTGGTAGTAAACCCCCCAGCGAAATGTACAGTTGATCATCATTTACGGGGATACGGTATCATTTTCAAATCATTCAGGGTACAATTATTTGAGAATAACCCATCACTATTAAAATTGGTGTCAGATTGCATCTTCTTCTAACCAAATTGCTTAATAAAATTGATCTCATCTCATTTGAACCAATGGTTTAATGGGTAGTGAAGATTTGCGAGTTAGAAATCCCCTGCAATCCCTGCCTGTGACTGGTGCAAGCATTCAAACCTAGGCGGTCAATGGCAAAGGTGAGCACGGCATCCCCTTCCTCTACCACACGCCGCGTGGGCTCCTGGGGAGGTTGAAATGCAGTGACCAAAACAGCGTTGGAAACGGAAGGAACATCAGAAACAAACATGGAAATGACACAAGGACACAGTTTTTCAGGAAGATGGAGGTGTGAACACCAAAAAAAGACGAACAAGTATGAAAAAAAGTCATGGCAAAAAATGTCCTGGATATAATTTCAGGTCCCTTCTTTTGAAGAACCAAATTTGGGCATGGATCAAAGTCCCATTTGGCCAAGTTTTTTCGCACCTCGCAGGCGGCATCCACCAGGTGTAGCTCTTCTTCATACAAACCTGCCATCTCGAAAACCGTCATGACGGAAAATCCCGTGGGTTGCCAACCATTCTGGCCAGTTGATACACCCCCGAAAACTAACATGGAACCTAAAAATGATGGTTTTTCATAGGAATCTCCTCTTCTAGGCGTTCATTTTCAGGTTCCATGTTAGTTTTTGGGGGTGTAGTCCAAACAACACTGATGAGTGGCGTATGATGGCGTAACTTTCCACCCCATTGGAACAAAGGGAAGAATCCCCCCTTCAAAGTCACCGTAAAACAAAGGTATGGAACGGACGGCTTCTGCGGGGCCCCTATCCAATCTTGAGAAAATAATGGGAATATGTGCATCTATAATAGTTACACAGACATACATGACATATAAAGTCATGTACATATATATATATATATTTTATATTCAAACCAAAGAAACCAGAGCCTTGATGACTTCGATGACTTGCTCTATTATTATTTTAATATTCAACCAGGGCAGCCGGACAACCCAAGATGTTGGCGGACTCACAAATGGCCACCTTGCGTCAGCGTTGATTTGTCACGACAAGGGCTTTTCACTTGTGGAAGACTGGGAAGGAAACCCTTGTCATTCATCCATCCCCATTTCGTGGCAAAAACTCACCGCCATTCTACAGGAGACATGCCATGATCTTACTGCATTTCTTGAGAGAAGGTAGTCACCTTGGTCATTCATAGGTCACCGAACTTGATCCCCTTTCCTGGTCAGGAAGAAAAAACGCATGGCTCAAGAGTAGTGTCAAAAATAGATGATCGGAATATTGCACTTCCCCCTGTGCCCGAATCTATGACCCCAACATTGCCCTACTCTGGGTTGCAAAAATTGCCATGTTTCGCAACTTGCCAAGTACATCACAACCAAGAAGGACACCAACAGACTTTGATTTAAGAAAAACACCAACCAACCAACCAACCAACCAACCAACCAGCCAACCAACCAACCAAGCGAAATTAAGCCCACGCAAAACCTCTGGCACAAAAGGCGGGTTTTTTTGTTTGCTCGAATGGCCATTTTCCACAGATTCCCACCACCCTAATGATCCACCTCCCACCTACAACTTCATCAATTCCCCACCTTGCCACCAGTGTAGCATCCAACATGACGGGCATCCACCGCCCAGGCCTGGCTGAATGCATGGGGTGTATCCGCTGCTGGTAGGAACCAGATAACTGTTTCCAAAAATAGGGGTACCCCAAAATGGATGGTTTGAAAACCCTATCAAAATGGATGATTTGGTGGTACCACCATTTTAGGAAACATCAACATGAATTTGACCTCTTCGTTTTCTCAGCCCCCCGTCATGTCGTTTTTTCTTCAGAACGGCCTCGCTAAGAGGGCGAGCTGTTGCCATCGCATGGCCACAGCTAAAGATGAAAGCACGATGATCCCAACAAAGTGACGGCGTCTTCATTTTTTGGTAGTGTTTGGCTGGCTGGAATCTGTCTGATCAATTTAGTTAGACTGACAGATCTGGTCTGGTGGAAGTTTACAAAAAATATTCTGGTAAAAACTTCGGCATCTGGACTGATCTGGTGGGTAGAAATTCTAGTCTTTAGATGCCAGGTTCTATGCCCAAGGATCACCGAAAAACCCCGAGGCCCGAGGCTTGCCAAGAATTCTATGTCACATCTTTGTTGAATACTTTGCGGTTTGTTGCGAACTGGCTGACCTAATGCCGATCCGGAGATGTTTGAAAAAAAACTAAATTTAGATGTATATATGATGGACCTTTCTATTCTGAAAATCAAAAAAATCCAGCCAGCGACCTTTTTATCTTCTTTTATCTATATCTTTTTAAGGATTGGTTCCCCAAAGTGCCGCCTGTGACCCGCGAAAAGTCACAAGTCACAGCCAATTGCAATCATGGCTCGGGTGTTTTGAGAATTCAGCACATCAAGCTTGAGCAAAAGATCAGATTTCAGGAACCCAAAAACACCCTCACTTCGATGTTTTGGCTGTTTTTCTTCACCTGGAAACAGGTAAAGCGAAAATGAGTGGAAAGCATCAAATGAGGAATCTTTTTAAATTTTTAAAATAGCATCCCCACACAACACTTGCCAATATTCCAAAAACCTCCATTCTTCTCAGGGACGGTAGGTCAGATATAAAATCAATATCCAAATCTCTGGCCATAATTCAAAGATGCCGATGTTCAATCGAACCAACGCATCTTTTTTTAATGTTTCCACTACCCAACTTCCCTCTATCCCTCCCCCAACCCCCACCTTCATTCATCGTTCGGTTTCGGTTTTTTTGCGCCGCAAAAAAGCGAGTTCGTAAGCAGCGCAACATCTGCTGCTGGGCGCGGGAACGATCTCCATAGACCTAGATTGCAAGTTGGCAACCCCACAAATTTTGACCAAAGCACTCCCTTCCAAACCAAAACAAAAATCGCCCCTTCACCAATTTTGTGGCCCGTTGTTTTGAGGCTCCCAACCACGAAGTCAGCACCTCGTGTTGTTTGGGAGTTGGGAGGGAAAACATCCCCTACGTGGAGATGAAAGAAATCCATTATAATTATGTTATGTATATTCGGTGTATATATACATACATATATATATATATATATTCATATATGTATATGCATATACATATATATATATATGTTTGTATATACATGTATATGTAGACATATATACAGACATACATATGTATACATGTAGATAATGGTATATACATATATATGTATATATTCCCATCGAATCTCTCTTGATGGCTGCAACATCTAAGAGGAGCGAGTTTCAACTACATCCCTGGTACTGGGGGATTGGACCGAAAAAAAACAACAGCAATCACGACAAAGCTGACCTTGTACTCTAGGTGACTTCTTTTCCAAAATAGATGAACTCATTCAGTATTCTTTGCTTCATTCTTGGCTTCAATCTTCAATGTTTAAAAACTGTTGGCGTTACCCTCCAGGAAAAGATCACATATCCCCTTAAATGGTTGCTGGGAAGATGATTTTCCTCTTCCATGGGTGGGATATGTTAATTCCCAGGAGGGTTCAACTTCCTCCACTTCCCCCCCAAGGCCTGCAGCGACCGCTTCATCGCGATCCGCTGATAAGGACACAAGGCCAAGCACCGGCACACTGTCCTGGAGGGTCAAAGATGGGGAGGTGAAAATATGGAGTCAAAAAGAAACATCCATACCATCATCTGGACCACAATCTTAAGGATACTGTATGGCATAGGTCCATAGGTATCCAGTATCCATACAGAAAGCAATTTTGCCACCCATTAAAAATCAACATGCTCGCAACAATGGGAAAATCTTCCCCAAGTTTCGGGGTGAAAATAAAACAAATCTTTGAAAGCACATAGGATTCGAAGGTTCTCAAAAGGACCCAAGGACCATTGGTAGTAACCCCCCCTGAGAAATCGGTGCAGTTTACCAATACTATGAAATTTGGGTATTTCTAACCATTGGTCATTTGCCCCCCACTAGTTTGGAAACCCCCCATGTCTTTCCAGGTGTCCCTTTCAAATCCATCATTTCCAGTGCCTCGTTGAGCTTTCGAACGGTATCCTAATGTTCACCCGCAATCTCCGTGGACTTGATGTTGCATGTTTTTGTCGGAACCTTTCTGCAAGATCTGCAAGAATTCCAAACCGCAGCGACCACACAACCACCTTGATCGAAACATCAGGATCCTCTCCTCTGCTTCAGCTTGAATCTCTGCAAAGAGGTCAAAGGCATTCCTCAAAGTTTGTTGGGAAAGAGCTCACAAAGCACATGAGATCTGTGCAAAATTGTATGAATTCCCAGCCCTGGAAATGTTGGCCATTTCCACTCCCATTTTCTAATCCATTGGCAAAAAGATCAAAACATCAAAAAGTTTCGGGTGGAACTCTCCCAGCCCACTCGAAGAATCGCCAGTAACTTCCGCAAAATGTTGCACGTGCATGTTGGTGTATCTAAGTGTATCTTAAGGATGAATCATGGAAACATTGATGAGTTTTGAGAAACGTCCCTGAGGGTCTGTCTTTTTTTAGCCATTCTTTCTTGGCGAAAGTACATTGTTCACCGGCCATGAACGGCCGGTGAATGCATTAAGCAGTCTGCAGATATGAATTTGATCATTCCAAATACAAACGGTAAATCATTGTATCTCAAACCCTAACCCTTTAGACAAACTCAGCTCAAGTTGTTTGATGCTTCTTTATTCGAATGGTCCCCAAAAACAAAATGGATATATTTATCTCGGCACCTCTGGTCATGTCTGTTGATGCAGTTCCCATCCAGCATATCACCACGTCTTCAGGTTGTGTATATAATCATGGTGATCAACGACCAATCCATTGATGCTCGCCTGGTTAGACCACCATCATGGGAATCCTACCCCTCGAAAGCTTCCCCCCACCAGAAATGAAGATGTTCATACAAAATGTTCATGATTCAAAAGGCCTTAACAAACAATGGTCATTAAACCACCCTACTAAAACCCCTTTGCTTTCTGGTCAAGGGTCCAGGGTAGCTTCAGGCAAAACTCGGATTTTCCAATCAACATCAGCAGGTTTTGACATGTTCGAATCCCAGTCGCATCTTTCCACCTTCCTTTCGGCCGCCTCGCTCCTGGATTTAACCGTCAGCAACTGATTGATATTTCAAATTAATCTTGTGATATCAAAAAATCAAACAAGGAACAGGAAGAGGTATCACTGTTGTTGGTCTCATGTTGGTTTGCTCTCAAGAAAACTTCTTCATAGTGCATTTTCTCGGCGAACCGGTAGTGTCCATCATGGAAGTGAGAATGCCCACCACAGAACCATTCGATTTCTCAAGGAAGGCCTGGGCGTGTTCGAACACTACCATTAAAAACAAACGGAAAATGTCCATGAGATTTGTCTGGTTCTGGTTAGTCTCTTATATTTAATCACCCATTGAAGTTACATGGTTCTGGCAAGTCAAAAGGGCTTGGTAGCATGCATGACGAGTCATAATCACCCTTGGTTGGGCTCCACCTCCCGGGACACAAACCCCCAAAGATGCAGCAAACTGGGTGGTGAAGCATCAAAATCATGAGGCAATAAAATTCCATTGGCTCCCTTCAAAAAATGGATGGAGTCTTTTTTTACCATTGGGGGGTGGGGGGGAGTTGGAGGGTCACCCAAGTTTTGAGACATACCAAATTTTGAAGGGCAAGTTTAGGAAGGTCTAAGATCACCTGTATTATGTATACTGCCTTGCCCGGCTTGCTACCTACCCTTTCTCAGGTGGAGTTGTACATCCAAAACATCCACAGGACACCATTGCGCTGTGCCGGTAGCTCCACCCCAACCTTGCCAACCTCACCTTGAAACTAGTGACACATCACTAGTAGCTGGTGCCCCATGCCGAAAGTTGCACATAAAAATCGATTGAACCACCCCCAAAATCATGAAAATACCTGATTGCATTCTTTGAGCGTCCCTCAGCATTGCCACCTGTTTTCCACGACAGCCGACGCCTCCAGTAGATCTTCCGGTGTATCGAAACAGGAAACTCTTAACCCCTCCGCCTGTCGAGCTTTTTTGGCTTCATGAACGAGTCAGCGAGTCGCCATCTGTTCAATGGGGTAAAATAATGCACTTTTCATGAAGCCTTATTTTGTCAACTGTTATTCTACCAGGTTTGGAAAGCTTTCCAAACCTCCAGCAATCCAGCAGCTACGTGATCTGTATCGCACCAAAGAACCTGCCAAGGTGCAATCAGCCAGCAGCACTTCTGTTAACGCTACTAAGGCATGCGAATCCATGCATGTTTGCACAATCTGAGCTTGTATGATCGGCAACTGTTTCCGCTATAAAGAAAAATGTTTTTTGTTGTGCTACAAAAAAAAATCGAGTGGAAACCCGCGGAAAACAACCGCACCTCTCCATGCAGTTTTACACTCAGGTCAATTGGTGCTTGCTTGACTTCAACTGTGCCATCCTGCAGAATCAGCTCGTTGGAAGGGAGGTGTGTAATATGTGCACCTTTTGCCTCACGTTTTCTCGGTTGGGAAAAATCATGGAAAGTTTGCACGCTGCAAGATTTTTCCATGTAAACAAACAAGAGGATCTGAAAGATTCAGGATAGCTCCAGGTTCCATGTATATTTACAGCCTGGGGGCCTGTTAAGGTTACCCTTTAGAGTTTACCCTTCCATGTAAAAAACTCACCAAAACCTGTATAATCATATTCATATTTGTTGGATGTGTTTCCCTTCCCAGTAACAGTGGCCTTTTCGGATGATTCAATTTTCAGCCGCCGGGATCTCAAATCATATTGACTTCCCTTTTTTTCCAACTACTGAGTCATCTTCATCACTGGATCAGCCCCACCTCGCAACGTTGAAGCATCTCCTGTCGAGATCAGGGAGTGGTCTAGGAGCTGAATCAAGTTTTTCATCATCCTGCTTTTGATTTGTGTCTATTTCCTCCTTGGTGCTAATCCAAAACAAGATCTCCCATGTCTTTCCTTCGGGCTGGGAGTGGGTGCAGTTATATTTGCAAAAACAAATCTACAAAAATCCCAGAAACCACCTTTACCAAAAAAAATGAAAAAAAAAAGACATCATTTCTCCAATTTTTTGAGCTCCTTGAACCCAAAAAAAAACAAGCCAGGCGCGATCTGCCTGGCACCAGGCGCCGCCTAACTCCCTGGCCACACGCTGGTTACGCACGAAGATGGCCTGGGTCTCACATTGATGGGGGGACAAACAATAGAAATGATAAGATGTTGTTTGATATGTTTCAATGTATATATTTAAATAGACCGTGAATCATTGTATTGTCATGTAATGATAACAGCATAGACCCCACACAGTGCAAGTACATCAAATGTACTTTCAAAGTATAGTTGTGTACTTTGCACGTATACCTTTGTACTTTCAAAGTATAGTTTGGTCCATTGAAAGTATGCCTGTGTAGTCTGAAAGTATGCTTGTGTACTTTGAAATTATGTTTTGTACTTCAGAAGGATACTTTTTGTACCTCGAAAATACACGTGTATATTTTGAAAATATATTCGTATACTTTAAAAGCATACCTTTTGTTCTTAGAAAAACAACTCTTGTATTTTGAAAATGTATATATATATATACATTTATACTTTGAAAGTAGACTTGTGTACTTTGAAAACATACTTCTTGTACTCTGAAAGTAGAGTTTTGTATTTTGAAAATATACTGTTATAGTTATAGTTTGAAAATATACTAATGTAACTTCACTATATACTTTCGTACTTGGAGGTATGTTGCTCTTACTATTAAAGTATATTAAAGTACACCCTTGCATTTCAATATATATATATATATTCCTACTGTTTGAAGGTATACTTTTGTACTTTATACGTAGACTTTTGTAATGTGAAAGTATATTTGTGTACTTTGCAAGTATAGTTTTGTACTTTGAAAGCACACTCTTGCATTTTGAAAATACACTCCTATACTTTGAAGGTATACATGTGTACTTTGAAAGTATACTTGTGTACGTTGAAAACTTTCAAGGTATACTTTTGCACTTTGAAAGTACATTCTTTTATTTTGAAAATATATACACCTTTTTACTTTCACAGCACATTTTTGTACTTTGAAAATATACTTTTGTACTTTGAAGGTACATTCTTTGGGTTCAGAAGCATATTTTTGTACTTTGAAATTGTACTCTTGTACATATTTTTGTGGATCTGTACGGTACCGAGTTTTACAGATCTCACGGGCAACAGTTGCACTACTGATTTCCTTGTTGGCTCTGTAAAATGTAGACCATACACCGAAAGCCAAATCCACACCCAACCCAGCCCAGCGNAAAATATATTCGTATACTTTAAAAGCATACCTTTTGTTCTTAGAAAAACAACTCTTGTATTTTGAAAATGTATATATATATATACATTTATACTTTGAAAGTAGACTTGTGTACTTTGAAAACATACTTCTTGTACTCTGAAAGTAGAGTTTTGTATTTTGAAAATATACTGTTATAGTTATAGTTTGAAAATATACTAATGTAACTTCACTATATACTTTCGTACTTGGAGGTATGTTGCTCTTACTATTAAAGTATATTAAAGTACACCCTTGCATTTCAATATATATATATATATTCCTACTGTTTGAAGGTATACTTTTGTACTTTATACGTAGACTTTTGTAATGTGAAAGTATATTTGTGTACTTTGCAAGTATAGTTTTGTACTTTGAAAGCACACTCTTGCATTTTGAAAATACACTCCTATACTTTGAAGGTATACATGTGTACTTTGAAAGTATACTTGTGTACGTTGAAAACTTTCAAGGTATACTTTTGCACTTTGAAAGTACATTCTTTTATTTTGAAAATATATACACCTTTTTACTTTCACAGCACATTTTTGTACTTTGAAAATATACTTTTGTACTTTGAAGGTACATTCTTTGGGTTCAGAAGCATATTTTTGTACTTTGAAATTGTACTCTTGTACATATTTTTGTGGATCTGTACGGTACCGAGTTTTACAGATCTCACGGGCAACAGTTGCACTACTGATTTCCTTGTTGGCTCTGTAAAATGTAGACCATACACCGAAAGCCAAATCCACACCCAACCCAGCCCAGCGCGCCCACCAGAGCCAAATCCGCACCCAACCCAGCCCAGCGCGCCCAGCACAGCCAAATCCGCGCCAACACAGCACAGTGCGCCCACAAGCGTGTCCAGTCTCTTTTTTTCTAAGATAGAACCCCACAGGTAAATCTGTTTGGGGAAAGAATTATATACAGTATACAATATTTGCAAACACCAAACTTAGGGTGTAAATTCATACACATCTTGATCCGATTTGAATGATCGACAAATCTTCACAAGTGAGCCCACTCATCAGCTCCGAGTGCCGCACATCGGTGAACATGCGTTCTCCCAGATCAAGGAAGGCCTGGAGGGCGAGAGATAGCCAAGCGTTGAAACATTTACCTAATCCTAATATTTACAACCTCATAACATTTACCAGTTTATATACCATGATTTACCACCTTATGATATTTACCACCTCATAATAAGTTCACCACATAAATCACCTTTATCTAATTTCCGAAGTTTTTTGAAATATCCAAAGCTTTCGGTTTGGAGTGCCTCACCTGAGACATTCTGGCCCACTTTAAAGACCCAAAAGCTCTGTATATGTGTAAATTC
>DF240868.1:0-36502 GCA_000507305.1 Breviolum minutum Mf 1.05b.01
TCTTTGTCCAGGCTAGGTTGCGCGGACCCAACTTGTTTTGGGACATGTCTTTCCAGTCGTCTTCATCGTAAATAAATGCAGTTCCTCACATGGGTTCCAATCACTTAGTGGGGGTCGGCGGCACGGGCGCTAGCCCTTAAATATCATCTTCGATTCTATATGTGTTCATACTGATAAAGCATGACCAGCTATGATGCAGATATACCAACAAAAAACACACCTAGCTAAAGTAAATACAGCTACTGTCACACTAGATTATGTGTGGGTAATATGGACTCTGAGCAGAACCTTGGAGGCAGCAACCAGTCCCTCAAATGACTAATTCCTGATATCTAAGGAGTAGAATGGTGGTGAAAGATTCGTCAAGACCAAGCTTCTTGGTATTTGACTGCCAAGTCTTTCCGAAGATTCCAGCAGCCAGTTGGAAAGGAGAATTGCACTTCCCGATACCCATTCTTCTTCCCTTTAACTGCTGAGAGCAACCAAAAAAAAACACACAAAGGTTTCAATTCACTCAAATTCCCCAATACATGTTTCCAAAAATAGGGGTACCCCAATGGATGATTTATAATGGAAAACCCCATTAAAATGGATCTCCCTCACTCACTGTTCCAACCTCCCTTTACACCCCAATGTGCTTCTCGGCGGCCTCCCATTGCTGCCAACTGCTTGGTGCCGCGGAGGAGGAGGCCTTGGGAGTGCTTGACATCAAGGCGCCAGCACCTAGCGGAGCAGGTAACCAGGTACCCAGGAAGCATCATTGGTTGAAACAGACCAAATTGGACATATTGCATGTTGGTGGTTGGTTCACCAACCCATCTGAAAAAATATGCGCAACGTCAAAATGGGGAATCGTCTTCCCCAAATGATTTTCGGGGTGAAAATATAAAAATATTTGAGTTACCACTACACCTCAGTTATTGCATGGTTTTATTCTCAGATCACCAGCATCTCCGCCCGGTGCCTTGGGGTAGTATCGCACCAGGTGCCTTAGGACCTCCCAGGGCAGGCAAGCCCATGGCCTCAGATCCAGGCATCCGGTCCGGTGGTTAGGGGCACTTCAGGGGGAAATATTCCCCATCTGTGTTTCCAAAAATAGGGGTGGGCCCCCAAAATGGATGGTGAAAATAATGGAAAACCCTATTTAAAATGGATGATTTGGGGGGGAAACCCCACTATTTTCGGAAACATCCAATCTTGACCTCCCAACATTTGACATCCCATTTTTCGACCAGGCCACCTTGGGTGGAAATTGCATCTTTGGCGGAACCATCATTCCACCATTGGCCGGAAATCCTCCGGCTGGAGCGCCGCCGTAGGACTCGCCATAGTCGCCGTAGTCGCCGGCAAAGGCACCGCAGCCACCCAGTGGAGTGGCATTGGCTGAAGATGCCATGGCCAGTGATGCTGGCTTTCCTTGAATCTGCTGTTTAGGCAAGACCTCGGCATGAATTTGCGCATCCAGTGACTTCGACTGAAGTAAACTATTGTTGTACAAAATGGTCAATGGAAATCGGGTATCAGAAAAGCTGCAACTATGTCAAAATGTATAACTGTATATAAATCTATTGGCAAAAACCCATGGGACTTCTCTTCGTACTTCCATAAGGGAAGCGCTCCATTCCCCTTTTGACGGTGAATCCTGAGATGCTGTTCCCAAGATAAGCCAAGAGTCCATTTTGGGCGCTACAACCGTTGGAGGGCCTCTGAAAGAGATGGCACGGCGAAAGGACTGGGCGATTGGACCCATTTCAAAGGATACCAAATTTCAGGAGTCACTAGGTATGTACCACAAATCCAAAACAACATTATCTCCAACTACAGGTCCCTTGTTGGATCTTGATCATCTATGATTGACCGCCATGATTTTCTAAGCATGAAAAATCCACTCCTGCGAGCCCTGGTTCCCTGACTCATGCTGATCACTTGTCAGCTCTATCCTATTGCAAATATTGGAGTCAAGGTGCTGCCGATGGGATTGCTCCAGGTTTAAAACAAGAGTAAATTGGAAAATATGATCAAATATCAAATCAACCATATCAGATTTCAAGCTGAGACTGGAAATGAGCGTGTGGATGCATGTCTGCTTGCCCTCTGCACTAATAGTCGTCTCAAAGCATCCCTTCCAATCTTGCGTTTCATTTGTACATACGAAATAAAGCCCCGTCAACCCTAGGACCACCATTTTGTTCACAGCACAATCATGTTCAAAACCGGCTGAAAATTCGAAAGTGCTCACCTGACGAAACTGCAGTCAGCTGATATCCCATGACTCCCCCATCCCTTTTCCACCCCCTGCCTTGTGGAGGAACTCCTGGTCGGAGTTCATTGGTTTTTCCGGGGTCCCTCTTCAAAAGATCAGGGTTTTCGGGCTATCCCAATGGAAATGTTGCAACTCAACTCATGAGACTAGAACCACAGCCTCACAGCCAATTTCTCCCGCCCTTGCACCAGGCTCACCTTTGCCTTTGCCCTTGGCAGATCCCCACGCATCAAGCGCAGATGCATTGGGTGCACCTCCCATCATTTGCCTATAGTGGAAGTGACAGAAGTGACGCGGACCGCTCACATAAGGTGTCGTCAGTGTGCATCCCGGGTGCATGTTGGTATTGAAGAAGAACACAGGAGGAAGGCATGCAAACTTTGAAAAAGTACAGTTCTTGATAATCTCGAGCTGGGGAGGTCACAATCTACAACTTTTGCGCATTTTTAGTTACTATCAAGGAGAATCATGAACTCCTGTTGACCAGGCACTCACCCTAACCACAGATTTTTGAACTGGTGATCCTCTTTCATGTGTCAAGTAAAGGGGATCCCTGTTTCTTGGAAGACTTCAAGTGAAGGCAACCTGCACCAACTCAATACACCTTTCTGCTCAGAAAAAAAGGTACATCAAAAATGGGTTGTTCATCATGATCTCTCTGCATACGGATGCCACGCTGCGCCAAAAACCTCAGCGAGCTGAGGGGGATGTTCTGGTCTCTTTCCAATTGCTTATTGTGGGCTTTGTAGGTGCCAATTAACTCTCACAAAGTGATGTAAACCTGTCTCCTTGTGCAGTATGACTCTATGACATGAAACAATCAGGACTGTCGTCCCATTGCACTTTCCAGGGTCCTTCAGTATGAAACAACTGTTGTCATGTCCAAATCGAGGCTCTTGCCAAAGCGCTTCGGATGTTCCCAGAAATCCCCTACCACTTCACAAGCTTCCAATTTCTTGTCTGCTGTGGATGGCTTGACTCCCAGTAATGCATCCGTTTTTCAGGTCCTTTTGTCCCAGTCCTTTACAGCCCTCTAATCAAAAAATCAACCAAAAAACATCCCAAAAACCCATCGAAAACCAATTTCTGTTGCAGCTTTTCAACCTCAAAAAACAAAGTCTTGAAGTCTTGATTGATACAGCCTGGGTGACACCCGGCGACTCCTGCGTTCACTCGGTTTCTCTCGTTTTTTTCGGCCAGGCCACGCCCAGGATCGCGAGTTGACTATCCCGAATCCCCCGGCGGCGATCTGCTAACATTTCCGAATGCAAGCTCAAGAGATGTATTTTTTTCATGTGAATGCGTTGGATGAGAAATATGTTGGATATGTTGGATGATCATTTTTTGCTCATATGCTGCATACATCTGCATACTGTTTTCATACTGCCTCACATGTATCAGTACGGCTCGGTGCGTCGGTGTGCCTAAAGTCAAAAAATTGCAAAGACTAGACAGCTCGAGCCTTTTCACATGCTAAAAGCGTTGCTAGGTGTCCAGGGATGATGTTTAGTTGAGGACTACAACCATGCAGTGCATCCGCAATCCTCTCTCAACTTGGCATGTTCCAACCGGACGTCAGATAGACTTGAGCCAGAATCGAAGTTGTTGACTACCTCACATAGACAGCACCAAAGCTGGTCTGACGTTTAAGTCTCTTCAGCAAGGTTTTATACGATTAGTACACTGGTACGTGCACTTATACCATCTCCTTAACGGGATCTGCAGGTTCCATCAGCAAACTTACATCACACATCTGGCAGATGCAGCCGCAAAGATGGGAATGTCATGGAATGTCCTAATGTCCTACATTTTTCACCCCAGCAGCCCTCCAAATTCTCTCCCTTTTTACTCCCAACAGAGGTCGCCATCCTACAAATCTTACACTTCGACATGACCGGTGGGATTGAAACTTTTTTGTTCGGACATGTGTCATGAAAAGGCCATGTACGCTGACAAGTTAACCTGGTTTCATCTCCCATGTGTCAGTTCCCTTTCTATTTGTAGCACCAGCACTCAGCAGGGCCTTTTTTTCAAGATTTGATCCTGGGACGTTTCTGAAAAACAAAAGGCGGCTAACACCAAAAACTTGGTACTTGCAGCGAATGACTGTAGTTTCTTATAATTTTCTTATACTTTCTTGAGTGGATGACATTTGGCTGTTGAGTTGGTCACAATATGTGCTGAGAAAACCACCACATTGAAAAGACTGCGAGAACTAAAAACTGCATCCATCCTTTTACAGAAAGACTCCGGCCAACATGCCAAGAGCTGCAAATCGCAGCACCTTTGAGACGATCCAAACATGGAGCTATTTTGTTGTTACTTCCTTTCAACATACCCTACACACCACCCGCCTCCGTTGTTCTCGCGGGCGCAACCCGCATCAAGCGGTTTCATCCTAGCGACCAAGCGGTAGCCCATTCCCATGATCGCCGGTACAGGCATGTAACGGCATGTATGCCTTTGGTACGCCACCAGGTAATGCCTCGTCCTCCTCTTTAGACTAGACCAGTAGTACTAATTTTTGGCAATATTGCCAGTCTGCAAGTACTACTGCGACGACTGCGAGGACTTTGAGTACTATGTAGGGGCAATATCCTTCTTCCTTCCACCAATCCAGGGCATATTTCCATTGGTAGGTGAACGTTGACCCATGTAGGCATGTTTCCACCATATACACCCCGAAAACTAACATGACAGTGGAAACACAAACGTTATTTAAAATGCTGATGTTCCGTTGCCATGTTGATTTGGTGAAAGATATACTACCGTGTATAAATCATTCATATGAATGCATGTATATTCATATATGAATCAACATACTACAGAAGTATTTTATCATATATCAATATCTACATATATATATATATATATCATGTACGAGTATCTGTATCTTGCCATAGCAATGCTACCTTTCCAAACCTTTTTTTTTGAAGCCCTTTGTCCCCAGCAACACCCAACCAGCACCTTTCGTGTCTTTTCACGCACTCTGGAACGACTTGAGGACGAACTCCTTCGACGTCCCTGGACTCAGGAAAACGCCAAAAACAACTGGGATCCAACGGTGGTTTTTTTCCACGTCCAATTTAGGTCAAAGGAATACTACAATTGTCAAGTCATCATGATTGCATGTATCATCACTTAGCATAATATGTGTTTTTACCATGTGTGCCATCATGATCATCATTCCTGTCATTGTCTTGGAGATCAAGGTCATGGAAATGGTCGCTTTCATGAATGTCATTGTTATCAGTGTTCTCACGCACATTGTAGTTAAATATCCTCCTGATGATCATCATCATGATCATGCCACAAAACAAGTGGCTGTTTCTTACCGTCCGTATCATCATATTTGTCATCAATATCCTTAATATGTTGCAAGGAATATGAAAAGATATGATAATTTGTTGCTTACAATCTACTGGTCTTCTTTCCTAGTGTCGTCATTCTAACACCGGGGTGAGGTTGGGTGAGGCTGGTCCTTGTTGTTGTTTATTTTCATTACAATGTATACATATCTTATGTATACATATGTATTCATATAATGTAATTAGAAGTCTTAGTTCTTTCTGAATTCTAGTATCCTTGTAGTCCTGAGAACCAGTGACAACCAATGACAATCATAGAAATGATGATGTATGTATATATATATATATACATAGTCCTAACTCCCCAACTGATTCGCACTGCTTGATTTGAGCTGTGGTGAGAACCCAGGGGCCACTTGGTTGTGGGGTGTCTTGACAACTGCTCCTGAAGTTACCCTGCAACAATCCATAGGTTTCCTAGCTGCTGGTTGAACAAACCCATTCTGAAAAAATATGCTCGTCAAATTGGATCATGAAACCCCAAGGTTCGGGGTGAACATAAAAATCTTTGAAGCTAACCACCACCTAGTTTCCAGCTATCTGAAGTCATTTCAGGCGATTGTCACTGCCACGCCTGTCGGCTTCGGCTTCGACTACGGCTGCGTCGCCGACTGCGGCTACGGCTGCGGCTACGGCTGCGCCGACTGCGGCTGCGACTGCGACTGCGGCTGCGGCTGGCCTGGCTCTTAGGATGAAATTTATTGAAAATTGGAGGGCTCAGTGATGGGGACCTAGGATTTCAAGGATTCAAGGATGAAGAAAGTTTCTCAAAAAAAAAAACTCCGTTCAGTTCCAAGGTTCCGCCACCGACAGAATCATAAATCGGCTATGTTCATTCTCAACCAAACAGAGTCACAAAGATAGATTCGTTCGTCCTTTGATACCTCATCCAGCCACCTGTTCTTCACAGCAATGTTCATCGGTGAGTGCTCCAGCAGAGCTCAGCAAACCAACTCCGAACTCCGAACTATCATGCGGTCCCAAGAGTGTTTGCAATGATACATTATGCTTTGCTCAAAAGCAATGAGAATGTTCCAAGTAATTGAGTACAAGCAACAATCTCTTGGCTTCAGGAAGCATCCAAATGCTCTCAGCTTTTTATACCAAACCCAAGTGCTTCAGTGATTCTTGGCACGGAACCACAGCCGGCCTTCCGGCGTCGGCGGCTACGACTGCGGCTGCCTGAGAATCCCCAGAGGAGGCAATGCCTTGAATTGCATTGTTTATGGGTGTTTCCAAAAATAGGGGTACCCCAAAAAGGATGATTTATAATGGAAAACCCTATTGGAATGGATGATTTGGGGGTACCACTATTTTCGGAAACATCTATATGAATCCTGAACTAAATTTTTTCAAGGCACTTGGATTTGCTAAAACGTCCCTTAAAACTTCCAAAGCATCTGTGTGCTTCAGGGAAGGTGTGAGTGTCCAAAAACAACAAAAACCCGGAATTTGAGTCTCGCAGTCTCGCTTCAAAGATCTGGATCAGACCTTCTCAAAAGATACAGGATGATAGGTATATCACGTTGATACTGTGACTTCGTGCTAAGTACTGTAAATGTCGACCCCAAAAAAACTACGAGTCACAAGTTCGTGGACCCATAACTTCTGACTAACACCAAGTCTCGCGCTCGATTTGCTACGGCTGCCTCGATTCGACAGCTAGAAAATGCTGACTGAGGGGCTGATGACAAAAGTGGGTACAGTTTGGTACTGCAACAGTTTTGGGTGATCAAAATGAGCTGGACATGGCTGGACTACTTGGATGCTCAAAACTTCCGGAGCTTCGGGGCTTCTTTTCAATAGGGTGTTCAGTCAGTTCAATGCATCAAGTCAATGAGTCATTGGCACTTTTTGGGAGGCAAGCTTTTCAGCATTCTAAACACCCAAATGCCATGGTAAGAATGCATGTAACATGGCTGAAATCCCCGAATTCATTGATATCTTGGAAATCTTCCCCCGCGACTTTTTGGAAAGACTCTCTCAGCTTTAGGGAAAAACCATCCGACATCTTCAAGGCTCCCAGCGTCTCCGGCGATTCCGGTCGCCTCAATCCAGGTCCATTTGAAGGAAAACACATGTGACCAAGGGATACCACTTTGACTAGGGTTTTTTGTGTAGGGAAACCCCTCTGGCATTCCCAGGGTTTGTTGGTTGGTTTTTGATGTTTTTGTTGAACCCTGGAGTCACACTGAGGTCTTCACCAGAACGGGCTCTTCCAGAAGTACTGGGCATTTCAAGATGTGGAAAAGTCAAAGCATTGGCTCAGCAGAAATATATACATTATAATACATTATATATGATACATATATATATATATTCCATAGAGAGAGAGAGAGACTGGGAAAAAAAGAGATCTTGTGTTGCTACTATATGCACATAGAACATGATGTACCATCATCAAAATGTTTTCATGCCTTCTAATTCACAGCATTTCCATCGACTTTTGGCCCAGGCTTTAGACCTTTAGAACTCCTAACAACACACCGTCACGGCCACCGGGACGGCACCTGCGGCTTTTTCGCTTGGAGCCCTGAAGATGGTGTTGGTTGGTGATGGTTTTTAAAGTTAAAATGACGAGCTGCTTCTGGTATCAAGTTTCTTTGTTGGAAGTGGTTCTTCAATTTGAGGAAGCTTTACCACAAATCTGTTGTTTGTAAAACTTCTAAACAAATGTGAAGTGAAGAGTGTGATCTTAAAATGCTTGAAGGATAATTCAGTCTCCATAGCACTCGTGCCAATCTTGCATTGCCTTTTTGGGTTGCCTTTTTTTGGAGAGTACATCGGGTATAGAACTATGTGCTGCCACTCGTACTGCTGGTGATGGACCCCAGGAACCGGTCCAACGCGTTTTTCGTCGTGGAAACGTTTAAAGTTTTGCAGCATTGAATCCTGGATCCTGTTGGGTTCTCCCTGGCGCCTTGTCATGTTTATCTTCCTTTTTGTCTTTTTTGTCCTCTCCGCTGGAAAGCGTAACGAATCTGTCAACTGACTGCTTGATCCGCTCGTAAATCACCCTGTGTTTGCCTGACGTTATATGGATATTCACTTATCGGTGGGTCCTGGCACATGTGTATACCGCTTAACGTTTACGATATATAGCTACAAACACAGGAAAATATATGAACACCGACATATTTTGATAAAAGCTACTTTCTAATGTACTCATAAACGTTCTATATCTTTTGTATTCTTTTGTAGTCTATGCCAATTATTGGGAAAGCCAAAAAACCGCAGAATAAAACTTTAGTTGAGACATCCTGCAAAGAATCCTCACGTTCTTGGTCTCGTCAGCTGATTGGATAAATCCATTTAGAATGTCATTGAATTGACCCCCAAACAATCATCTGTCGCTCCTTCTCTTTGGTTCCTTTCTTCTCCTTCTCCTGCAGAAAGGCAGAATGCCGCCAGGCCAAATTTCGAATTGATTCCGAAGGTTCCCACAGATTTTTAAGGTTCCAGCAAGCCTCAATTGAGTTTATCTGGGTTGATTGGGCAGTACATATGGCAGACATCAACTGCATCTCTAGGCAATGTCATGCAAAAAGTAACCGAAACGCGTGTCGTCGTGGAAACGCTTAAAGTTTAGCAACATTGAATCCTGGATCCAGTTGGGTTCTCCCTGCTGGCGCCTTGTCATGTTTATCTTCCTTTTTGTCTTTTTTGTCCTCTCCGCTGGAAAGCGTAACGAATCTGTCAACTGACTGCTTGATCCGCTCGCAAATCACCCTGTGTTTGCCTGATGTTATGGATATTCACTTCTCGGTGGGTCCAGGCACATGTCTAGAGTCCAAATATATACACATATTAAGATTAAAACTAAAACAAATGATACATAGCGACAAACGCTGAAAAAGTACGGACACCGATATCTATCTAATGTTATATGTTTTTTTGATAAAGAGCTACTTTCGTACTCGACTAATAAACATTCTACATCTTTTGTAGTCTACGCCAATCATTGGGAAAGCCAAAAAAACGCAGAATAAAACTTTAGTTGAGACATTCTGCAAAGAATCCTCATGTCATTGAATTGACCCCCAAACAAGCATCTGTCGCTCCTTCTCTTTGGTGCCTTTCTTCTCCTTCTCCTGCAGAAAGGCAGAATGCAGCCCAGTTCATCAAGTAATATGACGCACAGCACGTGCGTTCCGGATTTGTAAGGCTTTTTTTAGGTCCTGGGTTTCAGGGTTTGTGTCGTTCAGAGTTTAGGGCTTTCTTGCTGGACGCAGCTCCATCGAAAGCCTACACAAGAACGCATTTTTCTTTTCACCATGATGGGCGACACATCCCGACAAAGGGCCAAGGTCTCAAATACTATTCGGTGCAAGGAACTTGAGATTCCGCTGACAAACGTTGGGGGAACACAGAAGTGCTGGCCGTGGTATGACTGACCATGGGCCATGTTATGGTCTTTATGATCTTTCTTGAAAAAAGCTCAAAGTGACCTCAAAGTGTAATGTCACTGGCTTGAATGACCCAAAGCAATAATCTATCAGTCCTTCTCTTTGGTTCCTTTCTTCTCCTTCTCCTGCAGAAAAGCAAAATTCCACGCAGTTCGTCAAGCAGCATAATTCACCATGTTCCGATCTCTACACTCAAGTAGCATCGCCCCTGAACCACCATTGGTGGTGACTCCTTCTCCTTGTTTCCTTTCTTTTCTTTCTCCTGGAGTACAACAGCAAGCCTCGCCATGTTTCTATCCAAAGTCTGTATATAGAGAGAATATGATTCTACAACTCTGTACATATACATGCACATATATAATATATATATATATACATTTATACATGTACAGTATATAGTGTACTTGGAAAGTTAAGCTGGCTAAGCAACAGCATGATAATTTGCTGTGCTTTGCATGGAAAAAGTTTTTGTGGTAGTCTTTTGAGGATGGATACTCTTGTCACACGATTCGTTGGCGCATAGACTCCCTAAATTACAATGCCGCATGTCGCGACAGTAAGCTCCCTTCAATTACACCAGATGGCGCACTTTTTCTTCGGCAACTGTCATCTTTAAGCAAGGAACCCAATCACAATTCAGGATTGATCATGGGTTTCGGGTATCACCTACAGACAATCAAAACAAATTATCGGTCCAGCTTTAGGACATAAAAGCCTACCATCTCCAAACCCAGTTCACTAAGGCACCCAGTTATCTGAAAAACCACCCCATTTTGGAGGAGCTGATCCGTGGGTTTTTTGTACCGAGGATCGCCCACGTTTTCGTTTAAAAACCTTGTTCTGCTCCGCCAGACGGGGAAGGAATACCCAAAGATAAGGCAGTGGGCGACCTTGCAAACCCCACGGTCGCCGTCCAGATTGAAGACGCGTCGCAAAATCCGAACCAATGCTGAGGGATGAAGATCAACGGAGGACATGAAAAAAAAAGATGACCTCAACTAAATTGCCAATCAAAAGTAGGTAAATGTTTCAACAAAATGTAAAAATCCTAACACAAAACCATGTCCATCCTCATTCTGTCTGCTCAAATCCACGATCACCTTTTGATGCTTGGACCTAACGTACTACAAGCCCTTGGGACCCACGGGTTCAAAGCAATTCCAATCAAACCACCTTGACCTCTCCTGGGTGATTGCAGTTTAGCATGAATTGGGCAAATCCATGTAAAGCACACTGAATCCGCCTGCCCATGTAGAAACAAATTCGTGCAAAATTGGATAAAATTCGGGTATCTTGCAGCCTCTGCAACCATTCAATGGATGGTTGTGTCGAACCAAATCTTGCCATGCGAAAAAAAAAAAACATACAAGACTCCCTTGGTCCATGCGAACCACTTGGGTCACAGGCCACTCTCTGCCGGTGGTGGTGCAGGGCCTTGTTTGTAAGACTTTTGGATTACTTTTGGGGCAAAGAGCAAGGCAATTCAAAATGATTCTCTCATTGAAAGTGATTTTATCTCCAACCGTAAGTAACCAACGACTCAGCCGGAGAAGATGAGTGGGCCAACCCCCAAGCCCTCATATTGTCTTGTATAGTTGCTGATGATTCAATTTCGTGGAGTCTCTTGCTAAACGGTCAACATACCAAGTGCTGAATTGGTTGCCAAACCATGCCAAGTGATCCTCTTGTTAGCCAGAAGGTTCCTCCCCAGATCCCTGAAATGTCCATTAATTTATTTTGAAAACAAATCCCGAAAAGATCAAGGCTGCGAACTTATGCCACCCCCTTGCAGCTGTTGATCACAGATTTTTACTGCAAAGTGCCAATGCTCCAATGCCGATACAAGTGCTGTTGTAGATTCCTAAAAAAATGTTAGAAAATGATTCAACAAACAATAACCTAGGCTGCAAGTCTACAGCCTGCAGCCTACTTACTGGGATTTTTGAATCAAACTATCCAGCAAAGTACCCTTATCTTTAGATGAAGCATCATGGTTCCACCCCTATTCACGTTGGCCGGAGTGCCATCACCCTCCGTGACGTAGAGTTGTACTGAACCAGCACCCCCGACCTCGAGGGAGTGATGTGAATCCAGTGGATAAAGTGAAATCCCAAGTTTCTCAGGGATTACAAATCACATCATCTACATCTGCACTGAAATTTAGGAACACAACTGAAAGACTCCGAAGCATCGGATTCCCACTGAGCGTGCAAGGATATACGTACAACGTGATCATCCGAGTGGTCTCTTGATGTTGCAGATCCCGTTACCAAATCAGATTTCAAATTGCGCCGCCACAAGAGCAAGGTCTGAAGTCTGAAAAGGAATACTACAAAACCGCTGGGTTTCGTTTTATGCCCGTCTCCTCAGATGTGTTCAAAAACATCTGACCTTTTGAAAAAACATGTCCACTTGGAAAAAATGCAAGGAAAACTTGGGGAAAATCTTCCAATTGGCAAAAGGGAAAAAAAATCAGCGGTGGCCCAATGGGAGCTCTGGATTTAAATGTGATGGGACCGGCCACCCAACCGTCCCAAGTGAGCCCTGGCTGTGGGTTCCCAGACAGATTCCACTCTTTGAATCAGGGAAGCATGATCATGGACCAAGTTGTTCTTCATGTCCATCCCTTAGTATGAAGGAGGGGATGTGATTTCGAGCCATTTTTTCGCTTGGATTTGTGAGCGGACATGTCACCTGAAATCCGACGAAAAATCTTGCTTACTTCTGTCATTCGGTCCTTTACCTTGCCATACATGCTTGCAGCAGCTTATTTCGAATGCAAGAATAGATTCTACATCAAGAAGCCTATGGAGCCCGTTTTCGCCTGTTTCTCTAGATACTTTCATCCTGACCCCAGCACTCCTTCCCAATGCCCAACCTTACATCTTTCTCTTGGCCGGTCACAGGTTTTTGGTGTCCCCGACTCAAGGCGAAGGCGTTCCCGGTGTTGCCACCGCTGTCTGGAAAACGAGGCCTTGTGGGGGTTGGCACTGTTTCTGGACATGTGTTGGTATTCTTCCACACTCATACATTCAAAAGCTTCAAAAGCGCAGGCGGCACTTTTGAACCCCAATCTCTGATAGCTAAAGTGATGTTGCTTCCTACTACCAAAATCCAAAACCACTCTGAGTTAGAAAGAGTCGTTATCACTATTTATGATGCTTAATCTGAATGTGTCCCTCTCACCTCGTCCTTGTCGGGTGCATCCTTTTGGCCCAACATCTGGGAATCCCAAGCGGATGGCTGGGATGGTTGTAAAGGCACCTGGACATCAAGGCCGTGTCATGTTGGAATACCAAATAGCCCTCCCTTTGTGGAAAAGGATGGAAATGGCATAGAATAGTCATCGTTTTATTTTCAAATCCCTCAAAATCACTACTTCATAGCTTTGTTTTTTGACAAAGGGATCGCTTGCTCGAGAAAAAATCGATTTCAAGCATCGCTCAAAAATCAAAAACTACATCACTCAGATACAACACCACGAAGCCATGGGAAGCCATGTGAACCATCTCACACTCCATCTGACACAGCCTCAATAGTTCCTCAAAGCCCTGATCAGTAATGAAGTTATCAGCCAGGCCAAGCTCCCAAAGAGGCTCAGGACCTCAACAAATTCCACAAAGGATCTGTTAGTAACGTCTCAAGTTCTCGACACTTCGGAAACACAAGTGGATTGTATAGTATCTGTTTCTGAGATATTTGATAGTTGCAACTTGTGTATTCCATTTGACACTAGCTGCTCAAGGGGGAAAAAAAAAGGTCAGTGAATGATTTTGTGTCCGTGAATGATGCCGACCTTTTTTGCGAAAGCGCATAGAGGTGGACAATTTGGATGTGCGGGATGAATGGTGGAAGATTGCGGTGAGTCTTCACATCCATGGTGTGTCCCTGATTCTCCCTATGCATCTCACACTACAAGTCCCAAGGCTGCGCACTATGCCAGAGATACGTAGACAATGCAGTCATTGCCTGTTGACTTTTCGCTGCTCACATGCACCAAAAAGATAACATCACAACATCATGCTGCGTGGTCACTTCCCAATTGAATTTGACCTTTCCATCATAGCTGCTACCCTCCATTTCTGCAGAAAAAGTTGTTTCCACCGGAGATTTGCACCTGATCTCCGAGGCCATTTCCCGCCACCTTTTTTTGGGTGATCCAGTGATCCGAGTTGGCCCCTGTTGCGGTTTTAATAGAGAATGGTTGAAGCAAACCTACAGAAGTCATGGATGACAACCCAAAGATCGTCATTCAATGCGAGGTTACCAGGTTGGGGTGGCACGCAAAGAGTGCATAGGAAAATTGGTTTAAGAAAAACATGTCATAGGTAAACCCATTCATTCTGTGGGAATTGGACAATAGTATTTCACGAGGTTTCCCTGAAACAGGAGATGTCCCTTTGTTTGGAAAGTATCTTTCGGGGTGACGTCATGTGACATCACTATCACTTCACCCATCGTTCGAAGAAAGAAGACCTTGGCGGAATCAGAAATATTCGGACTTGTTCTAGAGATAGGCATAGGCTGTAGCATTCCATTATCCTCCAACAAGATGGAAAGCTCCATGTTTCTTCGACAGCACAGCTCCTTCCTCATGCAATCAGCTGCTCCCCTCTCATTCTGCCGAAAGACCATGAGTCGTCGCACAGATACTCGAAGCTCTGTCATCTCTTGGAAGAGTTTGGTGGCCTTGGCAGCACCGGAGCATCTAAGGGACATGGGGAAGGTGAAGAAACCCATCATGGCCCGTCATCCTAAGTCAACCACATTACCTCGGCATACTTAAAAAAGCACTATTCACTAGTCCCAACACGTTACCTGAACAATGATTTCTTGGGGGGGAGCCATGCAAACGTACAGGATCATCGTTCTGCCGTCGCTTGCAGATGTTTGATCTTTCGTTTTGAAGTTATATCTCAAAAGTTACTTGAATTGTACTCAAATTGGAAAGGAATCCGTTTAATGGTGTGACCTGATGTTCTACATCCCATCCGGCAATCAAACTCCACCGCCTTTGTGCTAAGCCAAGTAGCTCCGGCATCCTGCAGAGCTATGCCACAAACCTTGGTTTTGCAAGGGAGCTCTACACTCCAATGGTCCTTTGCAAAAACTGGTCATCTTGTACGGCCTAAATTTTTTTGGGCGAATGCTTGGTGAAGGGAGTATACCGGTATACCGTCCACCCCAAAAGTCATATCATACCTCATAAGAATTATATATAATTACAATCTAAATTAAAATTCAAACGACAAAGCTCGAAATTGATGGGATTCGGTACAATTTGCTATAATAACTGGATGGTGGTTTCAACCCACCTGAAAAATATTAGTCAAAATGGGAATCTTCCCCAAAGAGGGGTGAAAATTAAAAATATTTGAAACCACCACCTAGATAACCACTTCGGATTCCACAAGCGCTTTTTTTTTCGGTCCCAAGAGACATCCAGCATCTCTAGGCAACAATGGGCTCCACTGGAAGCCTCAACGGGGTCCATGAAACCACATCCCCACAGCCACTTCAAGGGGGTCGTTGCCATTTCACCCAACAGAAAATGGCTCCCCAAATATTTTTGGATGACATGTTTTTTGTGAGATTGTTTCAAGACTTGTTGTTCCATGGAAATTTTGACATCTAAAGCTACGAAATGAGGTCTCAACATCTGAGCAGTTTTAGTTGATGCACAGTGGACCTTCTGTTGAGACCCCCGGGCATACTGTGCTGTGCTCTGCCGGATCTCCGCCAACAAAGTGTCAACACCTTGGCTGTCATCTTCGAAGCATCGGCGACATGTTTCTGAGCCATGGCCCAAAGAAGCTTTGAAAACTGCCAACTTGAAGAAAATAATACCCTAGTTTCCAAGAGCCTCAAATTTTTGGCATGTTGCACACTGTTTTTGACCCTTGTAATTGGTTCAGGCTTCTGGCAAATTCATTTTAAGGATTCCTTGACCCTAGAAATAGTAGGGTGCATGTCTATCCAAAAAAAAATCTGCTGACCGGTTGTCACATGCAATGCCCCGTGCCCCGAACCGACAGGTTTGCCAGGTTCCGCTCTCTTGGTGATGTGGGGTCCTGGCGGAAAAAAGGCTCTCGCCCAGAGCCCCAGAAAAGGCTTGAAATTGATGAAGATGATGGTATGTACTAACCATACAGCTTTAGGTTTCAAAATGTCCAACGTTAACTCATGTCGAAGAATGGTCAAGTGAGGAGGAACCACATCTTCTGTTCTTCGAAGAATTCAGAGCCCTCTTAGTCTTAGTCTCAAAAAAAGAGCCAACAAAATGGGTTTGATGGGTACAAATCAGCTAAAGCTCCTACAAATTCTGAGTTGGTGTTGCATTCGCTAAAAAACTATGATTATACCTGGATCCTGACTTAGACTTCCGTCATCAGTTCCACCTGGTCCAGCTGGGGCAGCAAAGCCAGCACCATACCTAGGAGAGATAATCTGGTTGGTGGTTGAACCAACCCCTTTCGTCAGAATGGGTTCATCTTCCCCAATTTTTTGGGATGAAAATCATGTTGAAAACGGCTCTTGAGGCTCCATGTCGATTGAGGCTCAGGCTGCGGCACAGGTATCGGTGCGGGCTGCACAACGGCAGCCAAAGGACCCGGCTCCTGTGGCAGGAAGTTTTCTTGTGGGCTGATACGTTCAAAATGTCACATGTGTATGTATGCATTAACATTGATATACATGCATGTATATTGTGAACGCATCCACATGTGTATGTGACATGTTTGCGAGTTGCGAGTATACATATATATAATTATATATATATAAGTGCATATGTTTATAGCCATTATAATGTCGATACTATACATATACGCATATAATTATTATATATACAGAATTGTTCTACATTGAGCTCTACATATTCGATTCTTTTTCTGAAAGAGTTGATGTCCAAAATCATCTGCTTAAAACAAATCCGTTTCGTTTTAAGTCTCAAATACCAAGTCCATTCCTGCCGCTCCGCCGGCCGCTCGTCACGCTCGGAGCGGCGCCGGCGACGGGAGCCTCAACTGGGATAGACGTTGAAGGAGGGATGGAAACGCGTACATCTTTACCCGAAGCTGCAAGTAGCAGTAGCAGTAGCAGTAGTCAGTAGTCAGTAGTAGAAGAAGCAAATGTTCTTGTTGTTGTTGTTGTTGTTGTTGTTGTTGTTGTTGTTGTTGTTGTCGTTGTCGTTGTTGTTGGTGGTGCTGCTGCTGCTGCTGCTGCTGCTGTTGTAGAATGTTGTACAAGCCGTAGTATAGAAGTAGCGCAAGCACTAGCAACGGCACTAGTACAAGTTCTACTACTACGTAGTATAAGTAGGAGTTATCGTTGCTGTTGTCGTTGTAGTGGGAGTAGTGCCATTGCAGCCACAGTAGCACCAATTGCATGCTTCAGTGGTGGAGTATAGCGGCAACTGAGTGCGAAAGTCAGAAAGTAGCAAGTGTGTTTACTAATCATTCTATGCTAAGCAACCTTACATCCTCAACATCTGCTGTCACCCTTCAGAACAACACTTCTATCCCAGAACATGCATCCACCCTGTGCTACCCGCGCGGTCGCGCTCGCGCTCGCGGTCCTTCGGTGGCGCGCTCCTTAGCACAGCTGATCAGGAGCCCCTTACGGCTTGGACTGCTGCTTGGTGCCCTCAAACCCAGCGGAGCATGACACAGCACACCCTTCATATGCATTGGAAGTATTGTAGGTGGCAAAAATGACTCACCTTCAAATCCACAAATTTCGAGGAAACACCAGGCGACATCCTCATAAGAGCATTTTATTAAGCCGCTACATCCGCCTAGATGGAAATTCACGGTACTGAGAGACAGCAAAAATAGTTGCATGGTAGTAATGTAAGATATACCCATCCCTAAATCGTTGGCGACAGCTCCTCATTAGGGTTTCACCTCATGCCAACTCAATCTGAGTGCTTGGCGAAGATGCTGGACCTGTCAGTGGCAGGGCTGGAGTATGCAATCACAAATGTAAACGTAAACGTCTGGAAGACATTGGGGATATCATGTTATGTCAGCGTATGTAAATATATAAATTATATGTACTTTAAATATATAAAGTACATGTGTTTCATTGTTTTTCGTTTGCCAAAAGACGCAGGGGTACCTTTAACATAGAAGAGACATGGAGCCAAAACATGGTGATTAAGGGGTTTGTGGGGAGGCGCAGTTTTCTTCTGCCAGCCAATGGTACAACCCACAATCCCAAGTCACCCGAACCTGCAGCCGCCTGAGGTGCCTGCGGCCGTAGGAAACCAACACAGCAGATGAATCATCATAGTCATAGCATCATAGCGTTTTTTGGACCGTATAGATGTAAAATATCATATACTTGTCATATACCGGAAAAGATGCATGTAAACTTATCGCAACTTGAATATCCCTCAAAAACCCCAAAACCACCATTGATTGATTCGGGGAGTCATTTGCAAGGGAGGCAACGTCCGTCACACCTTGGGGGCCGACCCGAGTCACCGGCCCCAAAACGGCTTGGTAAAAAAAAACGGGATCACCGGGTGAGTCGGCGGCTTTCCAAATATAAGCCAAGCAAATCCTATAGGAATTCCCTGAAGGCAATTCCAAATCGGAGGCTTTGATCCATTTCTTTAAAAACATCGTTTGAAAACACCTCCAAACCATGGGCATCATAAGATCTCAGGACTTCGATGTTGCAAGGGAAAACACTTGCAAAACCCATGGAGTCTTACCTCTAATGTCAGCAAATTGAATAAAAAATCGTGGTTCCAAATCAAAAAAGCCAAGTTACAAAAAAAAACATTGACGATCCGTTTAAAATGACAGAAAAAGTCTTAGAAATAAAAATGGGACAACTTGGGACATCTTGGGACCGATCTCAAAGCAAAAACAAAATACAGGTTGCAACATCAAAGTGGGGCAAAAGTCTTGCCTCTGGCGGAGGGTAACCTGCGGGCAGGTGAGGATGGGTCGATATATCCCGCCATCAGGGATTTTCATGATTTGCTGAGAACTAACATATCCCACCTATGGGAGAGGAAAAATACTGTAATCTTCCCAGCTAAATCCAAAATTGGAGTTAAATTCCCTGGAGGCTACAAGACTTTCACGACCAGACACCTTTGACACTTCTCATCCGCGCATGCACAACTTGAAGGATGGGACCCAGTGCTAATCATGAAAAAATATGAAGGAAATGGTTTCATCCAGCACTGCTCATATCGTTTGTTGCCATACACTACGGACAGAACGTTGCCATGTTGCTTCCCTCCTTGAGCTTTTGAACTACACCAGAACGGCCTTTCCGTACCCCAAAATCTAAATCATGCGGCAAATATCACCTAGCTCACACTGTGTTAGTGTTAATGGATCACGGCAGAGATACCATACCATGCAACAAGATCACATACCATGACACTACAATGCCATGTACCAAAACATATTGAAACACACCCATATCGACGTATTTCATCATATGATCATATCATATCATATCATATCATATCATATCATGAGTTCTTTCAAACATGCCAGAAGACCATGAAGATTCACCCTTCCCGTTCCCCGAATCTTTTACCAATCCCACCTGGTCGTGGTGCGTAGCCTGGCCAAATGTGCCACAATCATCGGATCCCCAATCTTACAAACTTTTAACCAGGCTCAATCAGACCAAGAACTTAGAAAGTGAATAAACTCTCTGAATTAAGTTTTGGATCTTCTGTGATGATTCTGAATTTGCAAAGTCTTTCTTAGTTTCTAGGTAAGTCACTTCCCAAGTTGTAACTCAAATTACATCGGAATCCAACTGTCAAACAACCTCCCAGGGCACCTGGATGAGGATGGGGCCTCTATTTGCATGGAAAATTGGCGAAAGAGATTTGGGGGTTTCCTAAAATGGTGGGTTTCCCCAACAAGCCCATGGGGTTTTCCTACTAAAAATGACCATTTTGAGGTGTGAAATGGGGGAAACCCACCATTTAGGGAAACACCCATTTGTCTCCGGTTGAAAGGCAAGGATCAGTAAGTCGATCGATACTTTGCTGCCTAGTCCAACCCGAATGCCTTCGAACAAAATCTGAACACTGGAGGATACGGCCATTCCGCCGATAGAACTCTTAAAAAGGTGGAACCTGACTTAATAGGAAATCAGGATCCAGCGTGACTTTACCCAGTGCCGCCAAACGGACAAAACTCCAAGATGAAAATCATGAGAAAAGATTCGCAACCCCCCAAGGTGGGCGTTCCACAACCAGGAACCAATTCGCTTCATTCAGCTGATGATTTGCAGAATACAGTTTGTCCTTTTTTGCATAAATACATTCCAGCAGTTTCAATCAAGGAAAGAGGGGATCGTCCAGCAGGAAAAAAACAAGACGTCCTATGAAACCTCTGTTTCTTCACCGTGTTTTGAGATCATTTCGTCCTCCTTACGTTTTCCCATAACCAACGCCACTGTGCTCTCGAGCGGAGGATATCCAGGCCTCGATCTTTATGCGTTGGCTGCGATGGATGAAGATGACAAGGACTATCATGTCGCTGACTACAATCATGGTGATCGTGCTAGTGGTTGTGATGATGATGATGATGATGATGATGATGATGATGATGATGATGATGATGATGATGATGATGATGATGATGATGATGATGATGAGATGATGATGATGATGATGATGATGATGATGATGATGATGATGATGATGATGATGATGATGATGATGATGATGNATGATGCTGATGATGATGCTGATGCTGATGATGATGCTGATGATGATGCTGATGCTGGTGGTGCTGGTGCTGGTGCTGGTGCTGATGCTGATGATGATGCTGATGATGATGATGTGGTGCTGGTGCTGGTGCTGGTGCTGGTGCTGGTGCTGGTGCTGGTGCTGGTGCTGGTGCTGGTGCTGGTGCTGGTGCTGGTGCTGGTGCTGGTGCTGGTGCTGGTGCTGGCGCTGGCGCTGGCGCTGGCGCTGGCGCTGGCGCTGGCGCTGGTGCTGGTGCTGGTGCTGGTGCTGGTGCTGGTGGTGCTGGTGCTGGTGGTGCTGGTGCTGGTGGTGCTCGCGGTGGCAGTCCCACTTATCGTCGTTATCAAAACGACAACAATAATAAAACAAAATCATGATTGCTTCTTCTCATCCATCAATGCAGGTTTAGATCAGATACAACTGTGCCCTGTGCTTTTCAGACACACCGGTGCCCCATCCGCACAGCCCAAACCAACTGGAAGGAACGGGCACATACGGTGGTGGAAATCCAGGCATCGGAGGAAAGTGAGCACCTAAGGTGGATCACAGGCATGACACGAATAGATCAACTCATCTAAAAATGGTGGATGATCATCGCATGTCATCCCACCCTAAATAGAAATTCCTTTAAAAACTGCATAAACTGCAAGTTTTACAACATGGTTGTGACCATTGCTAACACAACAGAATCACTTGAGACCCCATGTGGTGCAGTTTCCCCGCGCAGTACCAGCAGGCCGTGGGAGCAAAGGCTTGGGAGTTCCCAAAGATATCTGCCACTTATCTACTTTGCAAAGGATTCACGAGTATGTCTTACAGGCCTTGGTTTTTTACCAATCTGCATACTCAATCTTACTGATTGTTCAACGCACCCTCAACCTGAAGCACTAAGCGTTTTCAAATCATGAAATCATTGCTGGCACCAATTTTTCATCTTGCATTTCAAAACATGAGCAGTCTGCATGCTTTCGAATGTATATTCCTATCCTCTTCAGCAACAAGACCTAAGGGCCGAAAATCTTGTGGTCTCCAGACCAGGCGGGGGATAGTGTGGCCGCGGCCTCGGCGCTCCAACGAAACCGATGACTGACATACAGCGTGAATACAATGATGGCAAAGGATATTGGTCTAATTGGGGAGCTACAGATTCTCGCTGTTTTCCCTTTAGACCTCTACAGGGTGTGATGTAGTTGAAGATGGAGGCTAGGCAGTCGTAGCCTCCAATCCTTCTGTCGAAAGCAAGCCGAAAAAAACAAGTGCTAAATTCACTAAACCACAGCCTGTGAACCCTCAGCATGATCAACATGCATGATGGCATGATGTCGTTGTGGGTCCATTTTGATGGGTTCAGCCTAGATAGATAATAGAAAGCAACATGTATTGAATTGAAAATGATGTGTTCTTCTATTTTTCTAAAGTGACTCTTTCAGTAGTGATCATCATTTTGATCGCCTCTACCAAATCTTCATAAATCTTCCTGTTGGTGAATCAATGAGAGCATACCTTGGCTCTGATACAGTCATGCTCCTTGTGCAAGTCTCCCCGTCATGCTCCTTGTGCAAGTCACCCTCCAGACTCCATCACTTCTCCAATTGCTTGCTCCACAAAGTAAGAATTTTGGTGTCCACTCACCGATTGGTGACCATCACCCTGATCTGAGTAGAGGACCCATAAGCAAACCTGTTGCCGATGGCGTAGGTTGAACTGTGTAGCGGTATATGTCAGAATGTCCAACGATAGGTGAGGGCAACAGTCACCTCTTCTGAGAAAAGGGCATCAAGTGGTTTAATTGAAACACGAATACACCAGGCAAGGGCGACCATGTTTGAGTGGTGGTTTGCAGCCTGCTGAAATGTTGACGGATATTTATCAAACTGTTTGCTTTCCAAACTCGATCAGTAGGATGGACATCAGAAACTAATGAAACGATTGAAATCAAGATGTCTGGGTCGGGTGAACTATACTTGTACTTCACAGTTTCTCTGACCCAAGCGTATTATTTTGGGGTGAGCACTCTAGTTTACAATTCGCACCGCGTATGTCCCACACATTGAAATTCATCTTCTTCATCTGCTACGATCTTCTTGCAGCAAATCATCTCAACCAATGGTTTTTTCCGCACCCCCCCCCCACCGGCAATGTTCCCTTCTCACTGAAATCTTCCCCTTTTGCATGTCAAACATATCGACCAGCCCTTGCAACTGAGATTTCCAAACGGCGGCAGGTGTGGAGGTCCCACGGGGCGTGCCTCAATTGGTGATTCGGAAAAAGCCAAGTTTAGACTCCAAATTTGGTACTGGGACCCCAACTGGAAAAAATTTTGGGGAGCAATTTTTTTTCTAAAGTTCTATTCATTCTTTCAAAAATGTAGAGAGTATTATATAGTGTAGTTTCAAGAGCTCTGGGCTGTCCGGATCTTACGGAGTACAGGTCACCAAGGGCCGAAAACCCCGTCATTTTTGAGCATCCCCAACTGCAGGTGCATAGGGCGCACCAGGTGGCGCCTTGAGCATGGTGGAATCCATGGAACATCCTTTAAGGTATCTAGAAGATACACCCCCCAAAAAACTAAAAAGCCAAGCCGAAAGAAGATGGTCGTTTCAAACAAAAATGGATGATGTGTTGTACGGTTTTTTGATATTTTTTTGCAACAAATCCAGAAAAAAAAACAACTGAGAGTCAAGTTTTAGGAGACCTTTTTTAACTTCCTCAAAAAAGGAAGGTGCGGTGCGGTGAGACGGGAGTCAGGGAACACTAGGTGACCACACTCCATGGGGTGGCAAGTGCCTTGAATGCTGTGCAGACAAGCGAGATGACTTGTGACTGGGTTATTTACTTGCCGATTTCAAAAATCATAAGATGGAAACGAGGGGAAATAGGCGAATGTATGTTCAAAAGGTACAAAATGTTCGAAAAGGCTAGCAATGCAGGTAGGTGTTTGTGATCCCCAATTTGGATTAGATAGATTGTTGGGATGGGACACAATGCCTGATCCTGCCAATGCAAAAAGTGCTTCCGATTGCCCATCTTTGCCACATATCCATTTCCAAAATAGAAGAGGAGCAAAAAGGTCCATGTTCTTGGGTTGGGGCGGAGGATCTAACATTAAAAAAAACGGAAACATACAGCATGATAACCCCATCAAAGAAGTGGAGGAGCTTCACTAACCAAAAGTGAACAGTTGCGAAGATGTCTGAGACTCCAGCGGTGGAGGTGCAAAGTGAGGGTGAGGTGGCATTGCATGAGGTGGCATGGCATGTGGTGGAATTGCATGTGGTGGCATTGCATGTGGTGGCATGTGAGGTGGACAAGCGTGCGGTGGTGGGTAAGCTCCGGGTGGTGCACCTAGTGCAGGTGGCACAGCCGCACCCGGAGGTGGCACAGCCCATGGCGGGGGATGTTCCACAGATGGAGGAGCTGGTTGGGATTGACCATTTGAGGTCGCTGGCGGAGCACTTAGTGGCGGAGGACCTGGTTGTGGTGCTGCCATCAGACCACCTGGTGGGCTACTCGGCGCGTGACCTTGTGGTGGTGGACCCGGTGGCACACCTGGTAGTGGCGCACCCGGTGGTGGCGCACCCGGTGGTGGCGCACCCGGTGGTGGCGCACCCGGTGGTGGCGCACCCGGTGGTGGTGCACCCGGTGGTGGTGCACCTGGTGGTGGTGCGCCCGGTGGTGGCGGTCCAGCACCACGTACCTGGAAGCATTCGGAAGCAATCTCCAAGAAGCGCCAAAAGTCCCTTACGAAGGCAAGTTGCTGTGGTGGAAAAAAAAGTTCACAACTCTGATATTCAGTTCTTGCAATTTTGACCCAAATTCGCTAGAACAGGTATCTGTAGGGGTATCTCCTTCGCATCAATTCCTGTCGCTGCGGGCACCATTGGAACACCCAGAGCCATCCCGCAGGCCACGCCGGCCGCTTCGGAGGCGATCTTCGCCGCCGTTGCTGCACCTGAGACGAAAAATGTCCAAAAATGCGCGTGGCTTCATGTGGTGTATGGGGGTACAGCACATGTCTTCTATAAAATCATCTTGAACTAATCCCATCCTTGTCCATTTTGGGGGGGCTTTTTGTGCGGCTTAGGGGACCTACATCAACCAGAATCAACTTGCAACTACCGGAGTCCAGCATTTGACAGTGGATGAAACCTATGGATGTGGCCAAGTGTAACCCTCCAGGGTGAGAGTTCTAGCACCATCAATGTTGACATTTCTAAGAACTGCTTTAATGGGGAAAAAACAAACCCAAAAAACAAAACATCACTAAACCATTTGACAAAATCAGAAACTTCAGCTTTGGGGCTAGCAGGCAGCAACCAAGTTCCAGGCTTGAAGGAGCAGCTGGTGCTGCCTAGTGCAGCCAGGCAGAGATAATGTTGTTGCTAACATCTTCCTTCTGAACAGCAGATAACATAAACCATAAGTTTTCGAGTTCGTATTGGTACGTATATATAAAATCTATCAGTTATATTCAAGCCGCGCTCCTATGCATGCTGCATGTTGTTGATGCTACACCTTGTTCATCATCATAGTCATCATAATATGGTAAAATCGTAATACAATGCAATATAATGACAATCACAATAATCACCATCACCATCACCATCACCGTCATCACCATCATCACCACCACCATCATCAACATCATCGCCCTCGGCGTCTTCATTTTCGCATCAGATCATATCGCATCAGATCAGATCATATCACGTCATATCAATATGAGCAACAGCAACAACAATCATGTCATCGACATCCCTATCATCGGTATTTACATGTATTTACTACTATAATCTACTCATCCTGTCCTCTCTTGGCGCCACACCCTCAACCACCCCCGATGGCCTTCACTACAGCGCCCTTGGCTACCTTCGTCATGCTACATGCTGCAACTCTTGGTGGCTTCCCCCCCCCCAGCTGTCTCATGACATAGCGACTTTGACCAACAAAAAGGTACCTAACTAAATCAAATGCCACCATGCCCAGCAAACAATGTAATCAGTCTTGCACTTCTTTTCTTTAGGAGGCTCAACTTGGTAGTATTGGATTTGGATTGATGGCATTCCTTCTGTTTGTTTTGTCACTTGCTCTGCATATTCTCTACCTTTGGAATTTGCATATCAATACCAAATTGCACTCCGAATTCTTTTGCATACCAACTTATAATATCTATACATATTTCAAATCATCAAACCAAACAAAAGAATCAATCATTCCCCTACTGATACTTCCCGGTCACCGACCCCAACGCCATGAAAACGAATTTTGACCCTCCAAAACTGGAGGGAAAACTGGGGGAGTGAAACCCCACCTCTGAGTCGCTGCCTCGGTACAGTAAATCAAATGATATTTCAGCAGTTGTAAATTTTCATAGTAAAGCCCCAAGAGGTTTTCACCGGGAAAAAACCTGTTTTTTGGGGGGAAGTTTCTGTTTGGTACCATTTAGTAATACTAGGAACATAGAGGGTCGGTTTAGTTAACCCCTAAAGACTCGGATTTTTTGTCCCAAATCTTAGGCCCCAAACAGCTATCCACCTGGCCGACCATGGGTCCAAGGCAGATCGATCTCAAGATTTCACTTTTTTTTGAAGGTCATGTTCAGTTTCAAACTAAGGGCGAAGATAATGACATGCTGTAAGAGGTCTGAAACTCAAACCAATCCATTGGTATGACTCCAATCGTGAAACCTTCTGATTCTACCTGATCCTGCTGACAAATGAAACCCAACAAGTCCATCTCCCAATCATTTGATCTGAATGCATTTAAATCCTTGGATCAATCATCCATAGCAGCCCGTTGCACCTGCATGGTGCCGCAGTGATCTTGCAAGCTAGGCCTGTCGCCCCAAAAAGAAATCATCCCAAATTGAAATCGCGATGATAACAGGTTCATAGGTTTCGGTGAATAAAACAAATCTTTCTGAGACCATGACAAGTCTTGCGTCCTTCAAACGTCAGAATGTTGTTTCAACATGGTCGAATCAATGTCAGGAGCGTCTCGGAACAGCACACCTTCAAAGAGGAGTCTTCAGCACGTCCCAAGAATTAATTTCAATTCTGGATGCAAATGACTCGTTTCTTTGGTGATGTTTGGTTCCCCTGGTTTAACACGCAGAAAGAGTGTTATTGTAGTAGTTCAATGTGCCACGAAAGGAAGGTGGGTCTGCACTGAGGATATTCAAGTATCAGATGACCTCGGCACCCCTTTTCTCATCTTTCAAACGGTCTGAATCACGTCTTCGAAAATATGCTGTGCTCAAAACGCACATATGCTCCAAGACAGACTCCTACATCCATTGTGTGGATTCATAGTACATGATCTAGGAATCCACTATTTTGATGACCTTCCATTCCCAGCTGACCCGTTCCTTCCTGCACTTACCCTTTTGTGAGGTGCCTCAAACATGCTTGCCCGGGACGCTGCGGCACGGAACCACGGCCCAGTTCGGGGCCGCAGATCTCTGCGGCCCCAAGAATATTGCTAGGCAAATAAATGAGATGACATGAGGTTTGAAGAGATGAGATTTGACAATACAGACTGGATCAGATCAGATCAGATCAGAAGAGTGGAAGGATGGCAATTTTGCGTTCATGAGATCTAGCCACTCCACCGAGTTCCCGTGGAAAGGTACCATTTTTTCCATGAATGTTCCAAGTACATTGGAACATGGTCATGACATTCGCTTCTTTCCAAACAGTATGATTGTGGAAGAACTGTGGTTGTGGAAATTTGAGCCAAACACTGCTCGCCAAGTAATCTGGTCGACCTACGTGTTTCACAGCATCTGGCCAAGAAAAGGAGCTGATCTAGAGTGTCAGAGGACCTGTTCCACAATTCCACAAGAAGATTGATCATGATGCTGCAAGTCCCGTGCCAAACATCTATTCCAGAAGAAACACAAAATCAAATGTAAGCCTCTGATATACCCACAAAAGGTATGATCTACTAAATATACATGTAATATAATGTATATATATATATACAAATATACTTAACCCACAAGAAATTCCAGCATAGAGCGCTATCCTTTCTGACTGACTCTCGGCAAGATCACGTAGGCAGATTCGCACCCAGAGATGACAGGCGTTGACAAGGGATTTTCAAAAATTGAGGATATGGCGTTTCATTTGCAGCACATGGCCATGGGGGTGTGAGAAATGCAATGGTGTTGCGGTGTCCTGCTGTCTGATGTGCAAAATTCATCTGAAATAGCTTCTGGATTTGCATCATTTACTTTTCCCATGGATCTATCAATCATAGCCTCACTAGTGAATATGATATGGGACGTTTCAATTCATGCATCACATTCCTACACAGTCGGAGTAGCTGAAGTCTGAGCACCAAATCTCAGCCAATAAAGACCAACAGGAGCTGTAGGAGATAGGTAAATCGAGATTTTTTGCCAAATTTGCATTGGGTAGGGCGGCCCTAAACACAATCTTATTACAATAGCATGAAACTCTGAAGCTCACCAGGCGAACCAAAATTTTGTTGGCATAAGGCTGCCCCTCAATTTTTCGCACACTTAGTCCTCAACTTTTCTTGGATTCCTGCCTTTTTTGGGACTCTGTTTAGAAGTCTTGCATTTTAGGTTGGTAACCTTCAAAATCCAATATATAGATCAATAAATCCAAAAATCAAAGCCTGTTTCCGTCAATCTTCTGAATTCACTGCTGGGCTAAATCAGCCACTCGCAGTAGTGGCCAACGGGTCACGTTTCTACCGAAGGACCGTGCCCGGGCCGTGGCCATGACCCGCTCCAGGCTGTTCTCAGCACTGGTCGCGCCAAGCTTTCCACGCTCAAATTCAAGAGCTGAAGGCTGAAATCAGAAAACTGAGCTAGTCAGGGTGGAAAAGCTGACTTCAACGTTGGCTCTTTTCCTCCATTGGTTGATGCAAATGGACCGAAGTTTTTGTTAAAGCTGGCTTTCTCATATCACAGCTTTCCTCGTGTTGCCTCTGCTGCCCATTTTGCTGTGGACCGCCGCAAATATCCATAAGACGGCATCAAGAAACTCGGTCTCTGTAAGATCCATCGATCGCAGCATGTAGCCAATTGTTTTTGGAACGTTCCTTCCCAACACCTTCGACCCTCATGTTTTGACGTAGGTCCAGGATCCAAAGGAGCGATTTTCAGCTGGCTTGAAAACCACGGTTTGTTTTTTTACCTTTACAACAGCAGTAGTTTTATGATTTGGCATCTCTTCCACATGTATGTGTCACACATACGACTTGTCTCTCAAAGTCAACAAGAACAGCAACGATTGCTACTGTAGGTGTGACCTATCCATGTACTCAGTGTGAATTTATCTACGTGGATGCGTCTATGGAGTGCAACAGAAAGAAAGGGAAATGAGACAAGACTCTGTAGACAAGGTAATGTGTTGGGATGTAAAAACATACAACATAAAATGTAAAATATGTGTTACCTACTGTATCTGTATGTTGTACGTGTTTATGTATTCATGCATGTGACATGTGTGCTTGTGTGCATGTGCATATCCCTATGCCGACAAGTATGCGTCTGTACCTGTATGTAATATGTAATGTGTGATGTGTAAAAGTGTACTGTGTATGCGTCTGTGCACTACACATGTGTCTCTTCAATTCCAACGGTTGACTGATTCAACATATCTGTCGGTGGTTCTGGGATTACATATTCAAATCATCACGAGGGATGAATGTGAAACGGCATAGAAATATAGGTTTTGGTCTTGCATATCTGGGGTGCATTCACCTTGAAGGAACTGGCTGTTGACCTCACAGCCGCAGGTCATTCCTTCTCAATAAATGATTATGGCCTTGTAGAGCTGCAATCGCAGATGCTTGGATCTTGCGCTTCAAAAATATTTCATCACGATTTGCTAGTGACTTCAAGCCCTCTTGCAGCAGGTGCCTTTTGTTGCCATCATCTTGCAGAGTCGCAGTGTCTTTTGTCATTTTTGGTATCACTGAGTCTTGAAGTTTCTGTGACAGCGTTTTGTCATCACAGCTGACTACATCCCGCCAATCGGCACATTTTTAGGAATGTAGCCTGAAACGGATTGGTGATCTCACATACGATCACAAGGGTACCACCGGGGAGCGCCGACACCTAGGGTTTTGGGAATCCAAGTGTGAACTCGCATGGAGAAGAACTTCACAACTATCCACCATCCCCCAAATCAGCAGAGTCACACTGGACAGCTGTTTCGCTTCAACAGCCATCGTCGTAGACAGCCCTGGCTCTGTGTAATTCATTCTCGCTGATCAATACAAAACATCCTCTGTTAAAATCCTCCTAAGATGTTTCAGCCTTTTTCGCCTGGATAATGCTATCAGCTTTACAATAGCAGAAGACTCCCTTGGCATCAGTGTTGGCAACTACGGTGTAGCTCAAGGGCATCTTATTTGCATGACATCTATAATGTGTATAGAGAGAGAGAGAGAGAGATTATACATATACCTACATATACCTATGCGAGGCTGGCATGGAAATGTTTGTCTGCTTAAGAAACCATGTCAAGCATCTCAGATGAACACATGTTACCTGATATGAAGCCATCTATACTCCCCTAGTCTTGACCGGTGTTGTCCGCAGTGCCTCGTGGTACATGTGGCCCTCCATTTCGCCTGTTCAAGTGCTTCATTTCTATGCACCATTGAACTTGAAGGGGACACCAATGGGTTCGAAATTCTTCAATGTCAGGATTTTCAGCAAATACACGAAGAATGGCGTCTGATGATACACATATTGGATGAATATAGATAGACGTAGCAGATGCACGTCAATAACAACCTGGCACAACTCAAGCATTGCATTTTCCCTGGATAATAACGTATCATGGCCACTATTGTAAAGGCAAAGAATATATATTGCGTTGGTTCGGCTAGGTACACGTCTTCATAAACAGACGGACTTCTCTCTATGTCTATTAACATCTATAAAACCAAAGCCCTGGCACCATCAACCTACAAGATGTTTGTTCGCCGATTGTGAGAATAAAACCCAACTAACTCAACGGAATGACTGAGAGTGAGAGGAGTTTTTGTTGAACATATTCATAAGTGGATCAGCAGCGAAGCAATGGCAAGGAAGGGTGACAAAATGCCCCTGCGACTTTGGTTTCATAACGCAAAGGCCATGGTGTCAAAAGGAACGATGCAAGATGTAGACCGTGGCACGGGTTTCACAGAATTTTCGCAATTCATTTTTTGTTTTCATGTCGGACTTGTGACAGAACTTCTGATACACTTGGATCTGAGAAGCGCTACGATGCCCCTTTTTCAAATTCCCCCAGGAAAACCACAGTCCGTCCACCTTGGCGACCCTGGAGGTTTCTATCCAGGCCATGTGGTGGGTAGCCACATGAGGCCTGGCGTCATGGAGCACCTATCAGCCCACCATCCCTGAGACCCGTTCTTGATGAAGGGTAAGACGGTACGAGGTGTGGACCCTGTCCTCATTGCACTCTTCTGCATCCTCTTTGCCTGAAGGTGGGTCATGTGAAAAGATTCACAGTTTGATTGCTTTGACCCCAAGTGGTGGGGTTCCTGCTATGACATCTTCCCACTGCAGTCGCTGAAGAGAGCTGTTGGGAAAAAAACAGGAGAACGGCATCCCAATAGGGCCCTTCGATGAGTCATTCTTCCCAAGGTGCCTGTGCAGACTCGTACCAACCAGCCATTCTCCTCGCCCTGCGAAACGCTTGGACAGTGCATCCCCACCATTCGTAAGCGAGAATTTGATGCATTCCAACATCTGGCTAGGACTTGTCTGTGTGTAGGTAAAGATTGTATATGCAAAATTATATATGTACATGTATACATGTCCAACATGAACATGCGTGTGAATCATTGCATGCGATTTCTTGCAGTGTTGCAGTATACCCGCAATGCATCCAATCGAAGCCTTGAGGTGATTTGTCCACTCCAAGTAACTGTAAACTCGTGCGAACCTCTAGGCCATCCGAACAAATGGGGCACGACCAATCTGGTTCCTGCCGCATATTTGCTTCATTTTGGAGGCGCTGCAACAAACTCCAAAGACGATATGTGCCACAGCATGTTACCATACAAAGAAGCAGCGGCTACAAGAATTAAGCTCCAAGGGTTGTAGATGCACCCAATCCAAACGCTCTGAAAACCTCCAAACACCAATCCGTCTCATCTCCACGACGTTGGTTGTCTGAAAAGTTTTCAGGCAAAAAGCTAACCCCCCCCCAAAAAAAACCAAGTGGAAACCAGTGATATGTATATATATATATAACCCCTACAAATGGCCTTTTTTGGGGGTAACTGGGGTTTTTTCACCCCTATTTATGGGCGCCCATGGCAATCCAACATGTACCCCGGCACTGTATACTAAACTTACCATGAATGAAACCTGAAATGCTGGTAGACCCATACTCTGTCAGAGCTGATGCAGCACAGTCCTCAGCGGCAACAACATCCGCCTTAGCAAACAGCCAGGTGAGTTTCGCTCTGCACTCGAGAGAACTTGATGGATTATCATCGCAAACTTAAAACAGGTCGCACCCATTCACCCCCATTCCCCCCATGCAGCAAATACAAACAGCTGAAATTTTGACAGTGAGCATCAATACATCTTTGACCTCAAGAGACTGTCCTTTTTGCCCCCCATGGCAAATTTCCTCCTAGCTGTCCCCACAAGGGCCCAACACTGACAAGTCGTCTCTCATCCGAGAGCCACCATGAGATTTTGCCTGAGCAGCTTCCAAAGATCATCATAATGGAGGTAAACAGATGAACTGCATTATGGAAGATCTGGCATGACGTCTTGTGAGTGAATTCTGTATGAAGGGGGGTAAATTGCATGTAGCTCTTGAGTCTTGCTTCTTTCTACTTTTCTTCGCTAGCACCCGCAGATCAGCAGATCATCCCATGGCACTACATCGAAGGTCTATCTTGTACTTTTCCCCTTTTCTGCTTTCCCCCTCAGGCGAATTCGCCTATTTTCGCCTCTAAATGCTTGGCTTCATTCAGAAAACATGGATCAAGTGTTTGATTCACGGTCTAACCAAGCTATAGGTAGAGTCAAAAGGTGCTTCAGGTCATGGGGGGCCACGAGATTTGCAACTCATATCTTCTGGCAGATCAACAGCCATAGGGGAACCAGGCAGGGGTTCCACCAAAAATGTCAGTTCAAGCTGTCCCAAAAAGGAGGGTACAGCACCTCCAACAGCCCCATCTAAGGTCTCATTGCCGGGGGTCCGCACCATCATCTAGACCCGAATACATCTCTGGGTCCTGGGGAGCACATGTTGGACCATATTGGGGGCCCCCTGTTCCGTCAAAACCACAATCCACCAAAAAATCTTGAAACTGGTGAACCAAGTATAGTCATCCTGCTGTAGGGATTGCATGGAATTCCTCTTATGTATCGGATATGCAGAATGTAATGGGTAATTATATGGCAATTGATATGCATAGCATAGCAGTGATAGGGATAGTGACAGTGATAATGATGATGACGACGATTCCGCCGTCGCCGCGGACGACGACGACGTGACGTGACGATAAGGTCACGATAACGATAACATAAGCACCTGCTAAGCCGGGGGGGGGGCGTGCATTTTGGTGAAAATGTGTAATTTGAACAACATGATTAACCGATGCCACTGTGGCACATAGTAACAAGGGAAGCGCAAAGGATGATGGTGCCATGGTTGCAACTCCCGACCTACCCAACCCCTCCAGTAGTAGGATGTTTTTGAAGTTGGGAACGTTCGCAAAATATTCTGCAAAGGGGTCCAAACTTGATTACAAAAGACAAACATGTCCAAAGACCTCATAAAGATCTCCTCTGGCCTCATTCATCAATACATCCGGAAAATACAACTCATCTTCCTTTGTCAGGTTGAACGGCTAAACACCCCAATCCCCCCAACACAACCAAAGACATGATCGAAATGATCGACTCATCCCCTCCTCTGCTGCCTCAAATCCCACTTCCAGGATCGCAAAAACAGTGCGAGCCGCGGGAGAATTGGACATCAAATCGGCCTCAGCCGAGGCTCCAACACTGTTGGCTGGTATTTGTTTGATGCCTCCAACCCCATCTCCCCTAAAGAAAAAGAAAAGTCCATGGATCCCAAAGAGTCAAAGGTGTGGAAAAAAAATCACCATCCAAATCGTCCACCATCACTGACCCTTCGCACTTCCCATCGTCCTGTGATGCACTGAGATTTCCGACAATTGCTGCAGGCAGTGGGAGCCTGTATAAAGTCTATGATCCCAGAGGCAGGGATTCAGAAACTCTTGACGCTGATGAAATTGTTTGGATGTCCTTGAAGATAAACAGACACAGGAATGTACAGGATCATCTAAATGCAGGAAGCATCAGTGAATCAAAGAGCTCCAGTTTGGTAAACATCTGTCGGCAGATTTGAAAGTCACAGCACCTCACAAGCCGATTTTTGTTTGTCAAAGAGTCACAAGTCAACGGGAGAAGTTGCCTGGGTGTGTGGATGGACTCAAAGACGTGCTCCGGGGAATGGAGCTCCAAACGCCTTAGAGATCTGATGAAGATTTGTCAAACCCTCTTTGTTGACCTTAGCACATTTTCAATGCTTGCTTTCTGAATGGATGCAAACCCCCACCTGAGCATGAATCGGTCGGCTACTGGATCTTGCAATCTACTCATATTCGTGCAATCTCAATAAATTTTCTGAAAGAGCAATGGAAAAGCCATCTTCGCTGGAAAAATGCTTGCACACCCAAGACGGATCCCCTTCAAAGTACCAACCGGCAACATTTTACTGTTTCTGGAGACTCCGTCAAGCTCTACCAGGTTTGAAACACAATCAAATTCCACCAAGCAGCTGTGAATGGCAGGTAGAGCACAGGTCATAGTCGTGGCACGTCAAACAGCGGTACTGCCACAACAACGGGGTGCAACATGGTGGCACTATTGACGGGCAAACTGACCTATGTATGTATATATATATAGTACTATAATATACATATATACACAGAGAGAGAGAGAGAGCATTGCAAGAGCTGACAAACTACCAAGATGGAAGGCCATATCTCCAACCCTCACGAACCTTCAAGATACAAAACCATGAAGCGTCCCATGTCCACGGCAATGTTTTCAACATACCCTTTGTTTGGAGACCATTTTTCGTGCAGGGTAAACCTAAGGATGGACAAGGAATTTGTATGGGAAATTCCATCCGCAAGTAGGAGCGTTGAAAAAAATCGACCCAAAAGGAAATGAATCATCTTCCAACTATCAATTTTCAGGGGCTTTTGCTGTTAGTTTCAGGGTAAACTACAGATCCTTCTGAGGAGATGTTTTGGAAAGCTGTAACTCCTATTTCCAGCACATTCATGAGGGTTTGTTTGTCTTATCAAACCTTATCATAAAATCTCCGGTATAGAAAAATCTCAAACACATCTGCCACTGATGATTGGCGATTGGCTCAACACATGCCGTCGATTGGCTCGTATGCCCACGAAATCTCTCTCGTGACATCCGTCGCAGATCACTCCGAGATGTCGACCTCCGAAAACTCCATGGATCCCAACACATGATTCAACGGAAGATGGAGAAATTGAAAGGTGATGATTCCAATGATGTTTCATGAAGTTCCATCATTTTGATGGTTCATTCACTTCATTCATCATATTCAATGATGTTTCATGAATGATATTCAAAATCCTTTAATCATGATTTTTGAGAGGGCAAAAGAATTGGAGAAAGCAACGACCTCACAAGCACCACAAAAAAAGCCACTCACCAACACCTGTTTTTTTTTCCGATGCCATCAAAAAAAGGTGATTTATACCGAGTTATCAAATTCTTCACTTCACTTGAACTCACGATGGGTCTGAAAGAAGCTTTCTGCTTTTCATGCTTTTCATCTTACAGGATCTCTTCGTCTGCAAAAGCTGCCTTCCTATTGGTTAATTTTGGCCATCTTGCGCTCCCCGTCGAGCCTGTTGCTGACCCCCCAATCGGACCTGCAAAGCGCAGTTGGTAAAGAACGCAAGAAAAAAGAAACTATATCCATCCATATGAAATCCTGAAACCCTTAATCCTTTCCAAAGGACCTCTCACCTATCAATTTTATCAATTTTCAGGCCCCCTCACCTTGATGTCTGCGCTGTCCACGTGAGCTCCGTGCATTATGCAAGTTGATGGCACGTGCAAACGCTGAGGTGATGGAAGATCGAAGCTCGTTGCTTCCGGGCCCCGGACTGGGGCCAGGAATGGGCATCGCCCCGGGGTTAGCCAAAGGGATGAAGGGCATAGGACCTGGACCAACAGGACCCATAGGACCCATAGGACCCATGGGACCCATAGGTGCCATTGGTGCCATCAGTGGGCCCATAGGTCCCATTAGCATGGGCCCGTTGGGCCCAGACCATGGCATAGGCCATGGCGGGGGAGGAGGCATCTGGCTGCTGGTAGCTGGCTCGTGTGACCTCGACAGTGGAAGTGTTGAAATGCCAAAGGGTTTGGGTTTGGATTGTCCAGAAGACATATTTTTAGATATACCAAAATCTAGTGATTCTATGTGATTCTCATATTGCTTTTTACTCCATGAATATGTGGATGATGGTGTTCTTGTTGTTGTTGTTGTTGTTGTTGTTGTTGTTGTTGTTGTTGTTGTTGTTGTTGTTGTTGTTGTTGTTGTTGTTGTTGTTGTCGCTGCTGCTGCTGCTGCTGCTGCTGCTGCTGCTGCTGCTGCTGCTGCTGCTGCTGCTGCTGCTGCTGCTGCTGCTTGTC